>MU826366.1:354716-391962 GCA_029204205.1 Desmophyllum pertusum
AAAGCAAATTTCACGCTAAAACTTGTAACAGAGTTTTGAATGGAAGGTGCATGTTGATGTAAATGGAAATCTTTTTGATAAAGGAAAACTAAAACGAGGATTATCAGCCGGAGATAAAAAAATATAATACAGAAAAAAGAAACTCCTGCAAAATTATTCAAAAAGAGAAGGTTTGATAAAGAAACGCCCGGTTTAGATCAAACAACCAATTTGGAGAAGAAATTCGTCTTGAGTCATATCAAACAGAGATGCAGCCGAAGAGGCATCTATAAAAGTCGAAACGACAACAAAAAAAATACTTTAATGGATTTCACTGAGGGGTTTGTAGGCGAAAAACAGGGAAGCGTTACAAAGGGAAGGGTTTTACTCGGCCGTCTTTCTTTAAACATTTCGAATCCAACTCAAGCTAATCTCATCTTTGGAAAATGAATTTCAATTGCGATTGTTATAAGCGTAGGCAGGTAATAAGGGGAAAAAATCATCTTGTGTAGAGCAGTTTTTACACAAAGTGCTAATCATATTTTTATTTTTTTTCATAATCAGTCGAAATTCTTCCTACAATAGTCGACATGAAGTTATATCTGGTTAATTACAGCGCGAGTTAAAAAAAAGGCGTGAACGTCTTTGATTTCAATTTTGACCATATTCAATGGTGTAGCACCAATCAGAGGCGAGATGGAACCACGATACAAAGAGAAGCAAACGAACGGGGTCTGTACCTCGAAAGCGTCAAGTAAACCACACTTTGCTTAAAAGCTTCCACAAATAGGAAAGGGGTTTTTTTTTTTTTTTTTTTTTTTTTTTTAAATTAGTATTAAAAAAAGCTACCAGGGTAACAGCCAATTTTTTTGAAAGAAATTTTAAGCAAAGTATGGTGTTTAGTGACTGATCGAGACAGAACCGTTTTGGTTTGCTTTCTTTGCGGTTCCATCATCGGATCTGATTGGTTGGCTACACAATTGAAATCAAAATTAAAGTGTTCACACTTTTTATAACTCGCGCTGTGAGGAAAACGTTTTTCTTTCTCCGAAAAAAAAGCCTCATGTAAATAAACATGGATGTTTTAACTATACCGGCATCTTTAGGCATGCATAAAATTCATTACCGTTTTTCAGCTGACAATTAATTAATTGTAAACATTTTGGCTAGTGTATATAGTTGAAGTACCAAGATACCTATGAAGCCTCTAAATTCCTAGGACAAACACGCCTATAGCTGTAAATATGAATTTTTCCCATTAACATTTTACCAAGATGAGATAAGCATGTGTGGGATTCAAAACTCAAAAGAACAGACGGCCGAGCAAATTGACAAGTGTTAGCCCTTCCTTTGAACCGTTCTGCTTTTCGCATACAAAGGATAAATTTTGGAATATAATTTGACACTACTAGTAATATACAGTAATCAAGCGGCTTTGCAAGGGCGTAGTCACCTCGGTGCTGCTTCTATACATTCGAGCAAAGATGTATTAATCAGTTTAAAAAGGGTAATAAATTTTATACATGAATGCGTAAATATACCGGTATATTTGAAACATTCCAATTTTAGGTAGGTGTACCCTATTAGTAGAAGGCTTTCCCCTCGGCTAAAACACTTACACATAAGACGAAAACCATTAGAAAATCGAGTATATTTATGGCCAGTGGACAAAAAAATCTGTACTACGACGCCATACGCTTTCACGCTTAAACTAGACATTCATGAGCCATACCTTAACGGTATTTACCAAATAATATAACTCCCACAATCCTTAAATGCTTTCCGCCTTGAGTTTCCTCCCGTGAATGGGTAAGGTCATAAGAGGTTGCAGCCATGTTTCCCAGAAACATGGCTGCCAGTCCGGCACAGTTATCTGTTTTGATAAACCGGCGTCCAAAACGAACTATTAGCCATCAAATCTCAAGTTTAAGTTCACGTGACATGTTATCATAGCAACCGTCATCTTTCAATATGGCGGTCATTTCACTGAAAAACATAGTATCATTCGATTCCGGTTGTACACTGGTTGTACAGTAAAATTGTACTGAAAGGAATGGTTTAGAATAGGATTTTTTCAGACTTCCGGCAAATATGGATTAATCTTTGTCCCATAATTAACTGGCAAAGCTCATTTCGATTTCGATCGAGAGCCTCCTAGCTATAGCGCTGGTGGAACCTCGAGCCCCTTTAGCTCAACACGTAATTACCGGCGTAATTTCATGAGCGGACGCCGATCATATAAAGCTAAGACACCAAAACCAAGCAATAACATTTCATAAAAGATGCGTGATTTATTGAGTGGATTTATTACATAAACATTAACATGCTTTGAACTTCTTCGTGCTTTGTTCCTCTTCTTCTTGCCCTTCAACAATCTGAATGAATAAAGAAATGTTTGTGTTGTAAATAATTGTGAGATAATAAATAAGCCTGTTTCTTTCTGGTACTGAGAATTTCAAAAGCGCGAGGGCGATGATTCGATCGAGCAGCGACGTGCGCAGAGTCGCTTCTATCTGTCCTAGATATTAAACCGAAGCGACTCTATTTTGTGACAATCGTGAATCGTTATTGTTCAATGGCATATTGAGGTTGTTTGCTAGCTCAGCCGTGAGCTCGAACTGTTATGAGCCTGGCATAAAACCTGGATTAAAACACTGAGCATATATTTGTAATAGATAATTACATATTGGGCAAATCGCAAAATCGTACTGTGAGAGCATACCTCAACATTACTTGATCACCGACTCTGAAATCACGTTCGCGATTCTTCCTTTCACTTCTTCCCCGCAGCACCCGTGCATCGCATCGAATCATCGATATTTCAGTCGCACAAATCGACAACAAGAGGCATTTTTTCCCTGTGGAAATCCATAATGCTGCCCTTCGACTCAACTCATTACCTAGAAGCACAAGCAATTAAACATGGCGGTCAGTAACGCAATCAGACCGCCAAATCAAAATACCATAGTGCACTCTTTACAATCCTTCGTGCCGCTCCAATAAATAAGCGTTTTATCGAAAGATAATAGATTGAAGATCACGACATTTTTTCTTCGTGTACCACAAAAATCTACAACTAATTGAAAATTGACGGCAAAGTGAAAAACATACCTGAAACTGACTGTCATTTTGAACCACCTCTTCAAATCGCGAAAGGAAATCTCGCATAATTGTTTGCCGATGGTCGCCATTTTATATGCACACTTGAAGATCATTGCTCTCTCGAGGTTAACGCCTGGAATTCTGGGTAGATAACCCGAACACAACCGAAAAATAAACGAACAAAGTGGAGTCTCTCTCCGAAAACTCACCGAGTTCCGAACTGGCGCCATGTTTGTGACGTCATGAGGTTATCAAAACTGATAACTGTGCCGGACTGGCTGCCACTTCTTATGACTCAACTCATTCACGGGAGGAAACTCAAGGCGGAAAGCAATTTAAGGATTGTGGAGTTATATTATTTGGTAAATACCGTTAAGGTATGGCTCATGAATGTCTAGTTTAAGCGTGAAAGCGTATGGCGTCGTAGTTACAAGATTTTTGTCCACTGGCCATAAATATTACTCGATTTCTAATGGATTTCGTCTTAATACATTTTTTGATTGATGATTGATTTTCATGAGGCTTTTTTGGAGGAAGAAACATTTCCTTAAACAGATAGCATTCATGTAGGACAAATTTCGACTGATATGAAATAAAATAGAGATTAGAACATTGTGTAAAACCAAGAGACTATAGTCCTCTTGGTAAAACTCTATAATCCATACTGAACTTTCCCCCGTAGCCCACGCCATAACCATCGAAATTGAATATATTTTCCCAAAGATGAGATAAGTTTGTGTTGGATTCGAAATTTGAAGGAAAAGACGTCCAGCGAAGTGACAAGTTTTTAAACCCTTCCTTTGAAACGATTTCCTGGTTTTTCGCATACAAATATAACATTTCGTCATCCTGAAATCGTTTTGTAATCGCTTTTCTATGCACTCCTTGGACGCGTCACTCAGTGTTTTACTCATCAGAGTGGATTTTGTGTTTCGTTTATCCGGTGATAACCGGGAGTTTCTTTCAAAAGTCCTTTCTCTGTATTATATTTCATATGTCCAGCTGATTGTTCTCCTTTAAATTTTCAAAAAGTACTTTCGATTCAAACTCTGTGAAATGAACTCACTACGGTAGTTTACCGTAATGAATCAATTAACACTTTTAAGACAATGCTTTAAAAAAAAAAAAACACCTCATCTTTTTATACATATTTTAATTGAGTTAGCATTTTCACGTGTGTCTGGTTTCGAATACCTGAATTTATGTAGTTTTTCATTTTTTAAAAATCTCATTTTAGTATTGACATTTGAGAGTAATTTTTATACTTTTTAGACATTAGGATTTGTAATTTTTATAGAATAGAATAGAATAGAATCTAAAAAATAAAGCTAAAAAAAAAGTTTAAAAGTTTATCAAGCGGATTAGAACATTTTATAGATTCATGCACTATACAAATTCTAATTATTTCTATTATTATACATTCAACTCACTATCTCTTTCTGATTGGCCGAAAGCATACTGTTTTACAGTGAATTTTCGAAATCAGCCCTTTGAAAGCATCTACGTCATCTAACCTAGCTACAGATTAGCGAGAGGATCACAGGTAATAACCTGCAGATTATACAATATTCATGTCAAGGGGCACTCACGGGTAATCATGTCAAGTTCGCGCGCTTTGCGTTGCTTGCCGCTAAGTAACATCGGTGGCATTAGCGTTATTCTTTTTTGTTGAATGTACAATAAAACAATTATTAGATTCGGTTTTTCGATAACTCTTACGTCGACCTTGATTTATGCTGGATATTACAAAAACCTCATCCAATAATTGTTAATTATTGTCAGAAACTGACTAATCACCTACAGAAGCGTATAGCTTCTGTTTATATGTTTGAAACAATGCTGAAGATCATTCTCAACCAATCAGAATTCTCTAAATCTGTGGGAAGCAATCGACCAAAAAGCTTTTGAAAACAACAATTCGAGCAATCAGAAAAAAAAGATGAAAAAAATGATCGAGAAAACTTTTGCGGTTCATTTGGAGTCTTGTTTACAGGTGCAGTTTGAAGTGCTGCGAGTCGAATGAATTATTTTGAGGTTTGTGAAGAGGACCAGTAAGAATTAATTTGATTTCCTGTTATCCAAAAGCCCCATAATATAAGGTGGCACGAGTTCGTCAGGCAGTACAAGCTAGGCCGGGCAGTATGTGAAAGACAGTGGAGGAAATGCCATCGCCAGGTAAGGTTTGTCATGTTTTGATCGCTGTCGAAACGGTTGCACATTTCAAAGAATCTCTTCAAGTGAAATCTTTTCTGCACATTTTTTTTTTTAGCAAGAAAACAGTATTACGGTCAACTCCGGGAACGCCAGTATTAATCGAGGAAACGATAAAGCTACTGTTTTAACCCGAAATTTAGTGTTTTTGTGAAATAATTTTAGTTTGCTGATATCGTGCGGTATAACTGTCGTTGTTTTCAAGTTCCCTTGTAGATTTATTTTCTGAGAAAGAGGATTAAATTACGGCAGTGATCGCTACAACAAGATAGAAAAGCTATTCATTTACCTAAAATTGTGGAGTATTTCATTGGCAAATGAATTTGCAAAAAAGCGCGGCTGTAAGTTGTGTTTTTAAAAACGATGCGTGAGTTCTCCAAAAAATATATATTAGCAAATGGATCGTTTAACCTGGCTAATAGTTAGTGTAAAAGTGAATTATAGCAACTTGAGTCGATTATCCATTTATTTCATGAGCTTGCTTCGCAAAGCTTTCTTTCGCTGTCAAGCTCAGTTCCCATTTCTAAAAGCCGCCTTCGAGTAGTTAAAACAGGGGCACCCAACGGATCGTTTCGGTGAAATATCTGTTCGGAAGGCCTATAATTGCCTCAGATATTCGGATTAAAGTTTTGGAGTTTTCTTTAGGGAAATATTCATCTCGAACTTTCTTAATATGGGAAAATTAGTGCCTATTTATTTTCGGAGAGATAAAAATTTCATTTTGGGTAACAAAAAAGTCAGCTAGGATTTTCGGAAAGGAAAAAAGGTCAGCTAGGATTTTCGGAAAGGAAAAATCAGCAAGGAAGAGCTGAGGTTTTCGGAAAATAAATAAAAAAGCCCTAATAAATTCGTGAAGGTCTAAAGTTCTTCTAGAATGACCGAACAGATATAAATTTTATAGCGCCAGCTTAGAATTCATTTATTAGATCTTTAAATCACACCAGACAGTCTAAAATAGCGTTTTAAAGCATTTGGGAGAAAACCGTCGTTGGTTGCCCCTGTTAAAATATTTTTTTTCCCAAAAAGAAAACCGTTATTTCAATCGAGAGTAAATTATCGATGATCATGATGAGTCAAATGAGTCAATGAGTCGATGGGTTATGAGTCTCTGAGTCAACTTTTAAATTATAATGATTCAAATTTGAGATTTAATGGCAGTCCCGTGTAATTTTTATTAGCAGGTGAACTGCTTCATTGAGGCAAAATATTAAACTGAAATGGGCAGCTGCTATCAGAAAAAAGCGATAAATACATCTTCATTTTGGAGAAATAACCTAGGTTCCAACCCTCTTGTAGACAAATAGTAAATGGGAAAACTACGACATTTGTATTTTATTTCAAAACTGGAACTTGTAACAGGGAAGGTCATTTCTTTATTTCTTACTACTCGGTACATTAAAATGCGCTGGTAAAACTTGGCATCGATATGATGCAATGAACTACCAAACACAACAAACAGTTAGTAACAATAACAGCATTTAGTCTCTTGTTTTGTGGCCAGAAATGTTAACCCTTTCACTCCCAGTCAATCCTTGATTCTTTTAATGTGGTTTTAAATTTTGAGTCTTTGGATGAAATGTTTAAGTTTTCAACATTCAAGTGAGAGCTCTTGAGCAGTACTTTCCTCTGTTGCTGAAATTACAAGGCGCCGCCATTAAATTTCAAATTTGAATCAATTTATTTTGTAATTAGTATTTAATTTTAAAATTTGACTCATAGAATCATTTGACTCATAAAACATGGGATCTCATTTCGATCAATGACTATAGAAATTTTCGCTTCAGGTAAACCAGATAGCGTTTTATATTAAAAAAAAAATTTTTTATCGTGGGTTAAACCCGAGTTGTACAATGCTTGTGTGCTCAGTTTTCAGAAATTACTGAAATTATTTTGTGCATTCGCTTGCGCTTTGAGAGCATTTCTTCAGACCCGAAAACCTCTTTACATCGCCTTTATGGGGTTGATTTATAACTTGTATTAACATTTTTATCGAATTAAAGTAATCAACTGATTTGTCTTTTTTTAGTGAGCTATAGCTTTGTCGCTTGGAATTTGTTCTTCGGCAAGCGAATTTTCCACTTGTAGTACGTTACGCCGCTTTATTTTGTGGCTAGAAAATTTCGTGTCATGAAGTTGCTAGTACACAATAAAATACTTGCTTTTAACTTGAAAAGAATGTAACATGAATGCGTATAATTTATTAAAGCTGGTTTGATTCTCAGAATTCCAGGAAAATCGTCTCCGCCTTACGCACTTTCAGTCTTTCACGCACCTCGACGAAAAAAACATTCACGGAAAAAACCCGCGCGCGAAATCCCGCGCGTCAGACATCTGCCATTCCATATAAGGAACAGAGTTTTGATTGATCGGGAATATTCCACAGCATTGAATCGAAGCGGCGATAAGCGCTTTTGTTAATAGCGGAAATGTTTTCCTTTTTTAGCAGCTGCTCTGCTCTACCTTCTTTCTGTTGTACTTTTTTGTAGCTGGTCTGGGCTGGAAAACATTTGAAACCTAACGACGAACTCCAACATTTCCCTGTGTTGAGGTAAGATATTTATATATTTATTATTTTATTCTTTCATCTGACGTTTTTCACAGGCCTGTCACTCCCAGACCCGGGCTCCCAGAGTCAAACCTCGAGTCAATAATGTGGTTGTACCTTTTGAGTCTGTGGAGGAAACCCTGGTGTGTGACCATTCAAATGAAGCTATTGAGCAGTACTTTCAAGTGGTGCTGTTTTTTTTTGACAATTTGCAAAACGAAATTCAAGATTGTTTCCCTATTTTGAACTTGGCATTGGTAGAGCAGAAAAGCAAGATTTGCACTGTAATTTTCACTATAATATAGGCCTGATTCAGTCTCGATCGAAAGACTATGCAGTAAAATCAAGTTGTCTTAATTTATAGAAATTTATTTTAGTATTAGTAATATTGTTATAATTGTATTTTAAAGTTAGATTTTTATCATTGTATTTTAAGCATTTTTATTGTAATTTCTTATTAATTCAGTATTGTAAATAGTATAAATATCATTAGTTTTTTAGAGTTTTTTAATTAGAGGGCCACAAGTTTTATTAGCCTCGCTATTACGTGCTACCCTCTAAATAGATACTACCTACCTACCTACCTATTAAAGCACACAATAAAGTCTCAATATTTTAACCAGATTTACACCCGAATATCTAAATTTCCTAATGAAATGAATTATCCCTAATTTTAATTTTGTAAAAAATCAGTCGAGCAATCAATGTCAAGTTTGTTCCAATCCTGTTGTTACCCTAGATGTTATCAGTTTGTCCTAACAGTTCGCCGTACCCATTTCACTTCTGGGTGAGAGTAACGTGTCTTTCCAAGGACACAGTGATCCCGGGCAAGGCTTGAACAAACTAGAACCGCTCGATCCGGAGTCCAACGCACTAACCATTAGCCGCTGTACAGTTGAGCCCGCAGTAAAATATTCTTTTGTTTTTAAAAAGTATGAAAACGAGTTAGGCTCGATTTCCGGCCGCTCTCTTCGAGTCCGGCCTTCGTTCTGGCTCATTTTTCCCGAACAGCAGCTGGTAATCGAGCCTACGTGATGAGGCTAATGGCCAAACAATGCCAGATTGACCCTTTCGCCTCGTTTGCATGTCAAACCGCTGACATCTGTAATAACTGCTATTGATAAAACCTGAAAAGTTGTAGAATTGTTTTCATCAAATGGATTTCAAAGTGTATAAAAAGGGCTCTATATTATCCGGTTTCTCCCAAAATTTAGGTCTCCATTTATTTCTAATCCTATTTTTTTGGTGAACCTCAGTGAATCTTAACTTCATATTTTCTCTTAATAAAATATTTTTCTTTGCATGCCTTTTTTTCCTTGCTGTTTTAAAATGGAAATTTAAAAAGTGATTGGTTGAATTGCGTAGAATTTGGAAGAGCCTCCAGTACAATTAAAGTAGAGATGGTAGCCTAATTAAACTGAGGATTAGAAATAAGGCGCTTTTAAGGAACATAAATTCGGTAGATACGACAAAAATTCAAAGTTTGAGTTAAAAATAACAATTTCCCCGGCAAAGCAGGGTGCCGCACTCTGTATGAATCAGTCGAGCATCGCTAAACCCTGCCTAGAGTCAATTGGGATACTTTCCCCAGGTTGCTCTCGCCATATGAAACCAAGATTAACGCCGTTTGCGATCGCACAATCACACGGAAAATAGGGGACTCGAAACAGTCTAGTTTTAACTCGTGAATGCGAATTGAAAGCAATGAAAGGGTTATAGCATTTGGTGGACAAAATTTTCACTCGGTCGGTCGGTCGGTCGGGTCGGCCGTGCTATTAATTTATTCACATTATAAAGCTTTGTAAGATATTAAGATTAAGCTTTATAAGTTCCGAAATATTGTACATTTCATCAAACCATGCTACAAGTTGTCGATATTGACGTTCTTTGGGCCAAATTCTACAGTAATTTGAAAACGATCATCTCTTTCGAGTTTTTAGACGTTTTTTCATTTTGGGGCACGTGACACACCAAATATGGGCATGGTTCGAACTACAAACTTGATGTCCACTGCAGTCCAGGAAACAAAGTTATGGAGGATTGAGATTTCCTCAGCAACAGCCTTGTGGATCCTTGTAGTTTAGGTTTCTCCCCCTTAATTCATTCATTCACGAGTTGATTCCTTGGAGCCTTGGATTGTATGGTATACCGTTTTCGTTACAAAGGAATACTGCATGTAGGGAAACTTAGACAGTTAGTGCACCAATGCTATGAATAAAACAAAGCCAAATACTTCTCTTTTTGGCAGGGTTGAGCGTACAAACTCTACCGTGAACGCCTGGTCCATTCCACAAAGCGTATCAAAATGGCCTCAGGTTTGAACGGAAGCATAGGGGTCTACTAACTCAAGATGTTTTTCCAGTCAACGACACTGCCGGCCTTCATAAACTATGCTGTTCTTTCTGCTGTAAACGCACCACTCTGTGTTTTCGCCTTCCTTAGTAACCTGGTCGCCATAGTAGCTGTAGTCAAGACACCTTCCTTACATAAACCCTTTCCATTCTGCTGTGTGGCCTGGCCTTGGCTGATTGTCTCACAGGCGTCATCTCGCAGCCACTGTTTATAGCGAGGCGTTAATGATTCATCGCGCCCGCATATCGTGTGATTTATCAACTTGAGCTGTACGTACTGCACCGCACTGCCTCTACGAGGCTATCGACTCTATTGTCCTTCGTTATCCTGACCGTAATGAGCTTTGATCGTCAGTATGCCTTGTCCAAGCCGCTACATTATCGTGCTGATATTACTAACAGAGGTAAGTGTTAGGTCTTGTAAGAGACCATCAATAAAATAAACACAATGGTGTAAGGGCCCCAAAATTATGTAGAAGTTAGGTGAGGAATGTTCTGTGTATTAAGCCCCTTCCCACGAGCAAGTTTTCCTTGACAAGTTTTCCTTGCTCGTGTGGAAAGGGGAATTTTGGAAATTTTTTCCTTGACAAGTGTCCTTTGTTCAAAAACAAGCGTGCAGTTTTTGAACAAGGACACTTGTCAAGGAAAAATTGCCAAGTTGCGAAACTTGTTCGTGTGGACGTGCAACAAGAAAACTTTACAAGGAATCCCTGGTGCCAGCGGCCTAATCTGTTTCTCGCGACCTGGATCCTAAAGACGATAATCCGCTGTACAATATTTTGTTTATCGTCCACACGAGCAAATAAATTTTGTCAAGGAAAAACTTGTCAAATTAAATTTGTTGTTTATCCACACGCGCAAGGAAAACTTGTCAAGGAAAAATGCTCGTGTGGAAGGGGCTTTACAAAGTATACTGCTCGTTTAACCCAACCAATGGGAAGGTTTTGATCAGGTGATACATTTCGAATTGCTGTGATTAAAACGTTGAAACAAATTTAGAAAACTATACAATCACCTCTCTCGCTTGCGGGGTTTACTTGAACGTCGAAGCGAGGCGTTTCGGGATAGAACCGTGTATTTTTGTTTTACAATTATTCTTCGGGAATTCTGTGGAGGGGCAAGAAAACGGGACATCACTGACATCGCAAATATGTTTATCTGAGTTGTATGGCCTGGAAAAACAGTCGTGTCTGCAACCTGAAAAGGAGAGGGGGATCTGAGATTGGTCGAATAACTCCATACTGCTGCAGAGATCTCTTGTAGTGTCTCTGATCAGTTGGCTTTGCTTGGCTATGACTTGTCCTGATGAATGATGAAAAAAAAAATGAATGAATGAATGAATGAATGAATGAATGAATGAATGAATGAATGAATGAATGAATACCTTTATTTAAGGGTCAATGCTTACATAGCAGTAATGAAAACACTAAATTGGGAAATAAAATAACAAACATCTATCTAATATATTAAAATGCTAAAAATAATCTGATGCCTCTAATTGGTTAAAATGCTAAAATAAGTTAAAATTATGCTAAATAACTGATTTATTGCTGAGATATTACATAATTTATGGATGAATTACAACTAAGATCATAATTGTGCTTTCATTACGTACCAGATAAAAAGCAGTAGATGTGGTAATTATTGCTCAACAACATATAATTTTAATTACGAAATCATATTTTGTAATATCAGTTATTTTATCAGTTTTGGTAAGATATTCCCATAAACTTTGCGACCAGTTTTATCTGATTACGAGCTTTGAACGTGTCGCTAGATGGCTTGGCATGGCCTGGTGGCTTCATGCGTCAGTAACAACCAGTCAGAGACACAACTTTGGATGTTTCTTAAAGACGAAGACGCACTATAAAACGGAGGCTACCAAAGGAAGACAGGCTTCATTTGTCAATAATCAGCGAACGAGACAATAGCTCCAAATTAGCAAGCGATCAAATGTTCATTTTTACTCCAATCATGCAGTAAAAGAGTAAAACACCATGAAATAGTTTTGTTTTCCAAAGAAATAGCAATCATAAGAAGATGGAGTTTTTAGGCAAAATTATTACTAGAAGTAACATGCGCATTTACCCAACTCCAAACTCGCGAAATAGAGCCACATTTTAATTTACTCCATATTTTGTTCATAATGGTGCTAATTCAACTGTCCGTATAGTCAATCGAGCAAGCTTTGAGAATCGGTTTTAGCGAAAAAACATTTCTAAACAAATGCAAGAGTGTAGCAGAAGTTCCACGTGCTTAGATGGAAAGCAGGAGGACAGTTTATAGTGCGTCTTCGTGTTTAAGGAGCAAAATTGGGCATGCGCGGTATTCAGGGTCCAGTTCCAGATCAGTGTTTCATCTAAAGCCTAGCTAAACGAGGAAACATGTTTCCAGAAACAATTTGTAGCGCGCGCATGTTTCCCAATGTTTCCCAGTTTAGCCATACGCGAAAACATTGCTTCCAGCTCCTATTTTTTTGTTCCGAGAAACAAAATATGTTTCTGCCGTGTTTGAAGAAACATATTTTGCTTCTCAGAAACACAAATGTTTTTGAAACATCTTTACTTCGTTTTTGCCAGGCCTTTATACTTTATTTTATATCAATTAACTTGTGTTCATTTGGCTGTTTTTTTTCAACAGGTACAATAACAAGGTCTGTGTTTGCTGGAGTAAGCGCGACACTATTTGTAGTGGCAACCGAGTTCTTTTTGTCTTCAAATTCTTTTTTGTTGTTCTTGGCCAGTATTGCAGTCGTGTATTTGTTATTCTTACACCGATAATCAATCATGTAAGACTATTCATTTCTATTCGTCGCCATGGAAATGAAACGGTAAATGCAGTTGCGTCAAACAGCAGCAAGCTATGATATTATAGACGGAGAAGAAAGTATGCTTTTGATATGATGATTTTGATCTCGGCTCTCCTGATTTCTTTGGTTCCTGCAATGTTTAGCTAAAAAGCGTTCCAGTCATCGTTTGTTCAAGCGTATCGTTATTTGTTTCCATGGGGCTTGTCATTTTCGTAATGAATGCGTCTGCTAACCCTATTATTTATTTTTGGCGAAACAAAGAACTCAAAAAGCAATAAAATCGCTTGTGTGTTTGTTGAAGAATCAAAAAAACCGTAACCCTATTCGTTCGTGAGCATGGGGGGGGGGGGGGGGGCAGATAGTGCCCCCCCCCCCCCCCCTATGTATCTCGAAAAGTATTGACGCTATGAAAAGAAACTTACATGGTGTGTAAAAGCATCCGAAAATCTTTATTTTAGTGGCCAGTCACGTGTCAATTATGACGTCATAACACGCCTATAATGACGTCATACATTAAAAAAAATCCGCCATCTGGATCCTAAATCTTGGATTTCTAAATTGTTCAGAAATGTCAGAAAGTCTCAAATCGGTTTTGAAAAATCAGAAAAATATAAAGATGCTAAAACGGCAAAGATTTTGGAAGGATTTCATCGTAAAAAGCAAAAAATGTTATGAAAACTGAAATTAAGCTAAAAAAAAATTGGGTTAAAACGATCTGTAAACTCGAAAGTATCTGTGCTATATTCAAACATGTTTTATTTTAGTGACGAACATGAATCAATTATGATATCATATCACGCCAAAATAACGTCATACTTTAAAAATGTCCGCTATCTTGGATCCTCCATCTTGGATTTTTTTAAATTGTTCAGAAATGTCAGAAAAATCACCAATTTGATTAGAAAAATCGAAAAAAATATATGGATGCAAAAGTGCAAAGATTTTGGAAGAAACTCTTCGTAAAAAGCGAAAATCTCAAACATCAAGTCACGTGATCAAAAAAATTGACACACCAAAAATGTTCCCAGATAATTTTTAGGAAAAGTCGAAAAGTTTGGCTATGATTGCTTGAATGCTCTTTAAGTACGATAAATTTGAAGTCAGCGCGGCACTTTCTGCCTCCCCAGGCAGGATAGGGTTAGGCCCGATCAAACGGTCACAACATTTGTCTCAACATTGTTGCGAGATGTTGAGACCATGCCCGGTCAAACGGCCTCAACAAACCTCTCAACATTTCAAGAACAGAAGAAATGTTGTGACGATGTTGAGACAAAGTTTAAATGGATTCAAACTTGTCTCACAATACATGTCACAACACTTCTCAACATTGTTGAGAGGGGTGGTCAAACGGTCTCAACATGGGCTCTCAACAAATGTTGAGATAATGTTTGTGATAAATGCTGTGATCTTTTGATCGGGGCTTTACTTGTACACAATTCTAACGATTGTGTAACATTTTGGTTAATAAAAAAACTATTCACTTATATGTATTGTTTGCTTCTATGAATTAAGTTTTCGAATTTCATGTAAATAAAAATAGTTTGATGGTAAAAAAAGATCGGGAAATGTCAAGGTAATTTCGATCTTAACGAGGCTCTTGCCGAATAAGTAGATCAAAATTTTTGCAGCGAATTTCTTCTGTTATTAGGTTAAGAGTTAGCCCAGGCCATCTGCTTTCAGCTTCTCTGCAAATGAGCTAATACAAAGGTACTTTTTTACCACAAAGTACGTAAGCGATAAACACACTCCGAGAAAACAACGTCTGGTAGAGTACATTAAATACAGATACAAAGAACTAAAAATGTTAGCCTACTAGTTTGTGAAATGTATCAATATAAGTTTAAGATAACTCAATCCTCGGACGTACATTCAAAGTCATCCCCACGGCCGTACAAGGGGGGGGGGGGGGGGGGGGGGGGGGGGGGGGGGGGGGGGGGGGGGGGGGGGGGGGGGGGGGGGGGGCTGATGGACCCTCTTGCGTTTTCCTTATTATAGGACATATCGAAATAATTATGCATTATTGTAAATTAGAAATGTATTGATATGTAAGTAATGTATTGTATAACATGTAAACAATAATATAATAATAATATTATTATAATAATATAAACATTTATCAAAATAATAATTAGTATATTAAGTATGCATGTAATGATATTATTGTAATAATAGACGGTAATATATTGTAAGGTATTGTGTGTAAAATGTACATGTTGTAAAGGGATAAATTAAATGCGTCAATAAAAAATAGCAGAGAAGTCTTAAGCTTGAGCTTGACTTTGCTAAAATGATTTGATAAGTCGATTGTGGAAATTTGTGCTGATTCAAGGTTTGTTGAGCATACTCATTTTGGTAAAAATATCAATATTTTGAAGGTAATATTTAACAAATAGATCATGTTGCCGTGCGTCTGTTCAGTAATAGATCACAGATGCCGTCAAAATGTGGTAAGAAAAAAAAGTGGCACACGAGGCGCAGCCGAGTGTGTCACTGATGTTCTTACCACATTTTGACGTCTTGTGTGATCTATTACTGAACAGACGCACGGCAACATGGAATCTATTTGTTTTATATAATTTTGGAGATATTCGCTTCGGATTTTCACTTGATTGTACGCTAAATAAGCCGATCAAAATTATGTCAACAAACATCGAGCTTAGGCCAAGTGTTTTCATGCACTCTCAAATAAATCTTTGTGAAAACTAAACGGCTTAAAATAAACTACAGCTCCACTCAGCAAATGTTTTTCGAAAAGCAAATATTTAGAGACTAACCTGATATGAGGAAAAACAATCTGAATTATTCCAGTCCCAAATCCGTTTGCAAGTCGCTTCACGCACGAACGATAATCCCGCTAAATTTCTCGGATTCTGTTCACAATGAGCTAAAAGTCCATCATTATATATCTCCCTCCAAGTTCTAAGCCAAGCTTGAACACAGCCGATTTAAAATTCGTATCAACTACATTGAATTTTCGTACGGAATATTTCCAGTTTGACGCAATATTTCTCTGTTTTGAGCGGAAGGACTTCGGAGCAGGGCGCCCGCGCTTTTCCCGCTTCGTGAATCATTGCGTTGGTGTCTGTACTCTAATAGTGACAGTTCTAAAAAAATCACGGCGCAAGTTTACAACAGTAAATATATAATTTAATATTTAATATTTTCATTGTCGAGTGCGGAAAAAATGTAGGACAAATTTAGATTCGACTAAAAAGGAAGAAACTTCCTTTCATTTTTGAATCAATTTTTTTTAAAAAAAAACAAAATTGGATACATCGGAACAAATTAGTGAATAGCAAGCCCGTCCCGCGCCAAGCGAGGATGAGATTTCCTGAGTATCCGCCATCTTGAATTCTAAATGTTACAGAAACGTCAGAAATCACCAAATTTTATTGAAAAAAATCAATAAAGGTAGGAGGTAAGGGTTCAAAAAACATGGTAAATAGTTTTTGGATAAAACCCTTCAGGGTAAAAAAGCGGAAATCTCATGAAAACTGAAAATTAACCTGAAATTTTAAGGAAAATTCACAAATTTGGCTATAATTGCCTTGACAGGTACGATAAATTTGAAAATCAGCGCGGCACTTCACAACATTTCAACGCCCCCCCCCCCCCCCCCCCTCCCCCCCCCCCCCCCCCCCCCCCCCCGGCAGAATAGAGTTAACGTAAATCTCTGTTTGTTTTTCTTTTCTGAGTGTGTGTTATGGCTCGGTTGTACTTTGTAGTAATCAGTACTTTGTTATAACTCATTTGCAGTCGGAAGCAGAAAGGCAATTCGAAAATGCAGTTCAATTCTGTTTGAATTTCCAACTGGGAATTTGATCTGTTTTTAGTCGAATGACTGCGTCATGATTTGAAATCCGTCCGAATTCTAAAGGTCTCCCTTGATTAATCTTTAGGATTTTCCACTCTCGAATGAACTGTATTCTAATAGCTAATACCAAAAACATGAATATCTTCAAAAACATCGTGTTTTGGTATTATATATTATAAACGGTTTATATCGATATTATCGCCAAAAATTATGTCTGGAATGTTGTGTTGTGACCAATCACATGCGAGATCTTTGAACCACAGAAACCACAGACATCAGTGAATGGTTTTCCATCAGGGCTATTTTTCAGGCACGGAACAATTTGATTCTCGTTACATCCTCTGTCTTATCTTACAGGAATTTACTACATAAATAATTGCTATCCTTCCTATTTGAGAGGCACATGCACTACACAAGCGAAGAATACGTTTTGAGCGATTTTAGACCTTTCGTGTATCTACTTGAACCGACGGTAATTAGACTAATTTTACGTGGCGGTTTGCGGTTTGCTCTTGCGGGTTTCATCTCGCCTCTGATTGGTTGTAACACAATAAACATTCAGAAAAGATTTTGAGTGTTCACGCTTTTTTGACTCGCCTCTGTAAAAATGCTTAAAAAAACCTCGAATCCGCGAAAATTTTCCAAAAAATATAAAATGCCCATACATGTATTTGCAAAAAGAATCGCATCACTTCCACTGATGTATGGATTTATTCACGGCTTTATCACACCGATATCCACACGTAATATGTAATAAATATATATATTCAGTCTCATATCAGCTTTGCAATTGATCGTTAATCGTAATTCTAATGCTCTTTTCTTTTGTCTAATTTCGAAGCGATTTTCGTTTAGGAAAAAAAGGTTGATACATTAGCAAACTAGTCGGCTAAAAATTTTAGTTCTTTGTATCTGTGCTTCTAAATTACTCTAATTGCTCTACCTGCCGGACGTATCTTCTTTTGTTACACTGTGAGATAATAAATACTTTGTATTTTTAAAAAGTCGCCATCATTTCTTTCCACAAGTACCTGTATTAGCTCATTTGCATAGAAGGCGAAAGCAGATGGCCTGCATGGGACAAACTCTTAACCTAATAACAGCAGAAAATTCGCTCCAAAGATTTTGATCTACTCACTCTCTACTGATTTGGTAAGAGCCCGATCTATTTATTTTTTATTTTTTTTTATATGAGGGGGACATTGGGGTTTGCGGTGTTGCGGTTGTTGCTCAGTTTTTTATGCGGTATTTCGGGTGAATAAAATCCCACATTGCGGTATTGCGGTGATCTCAACTCCTGCGGTGTGCGTTGTTGTGTTTTTAAACCTCCGGTGTACGGTCTGAAACGAAATATTTGCGATGTTACGGTTTTCTGTTGGACCCTTGTACAATAATCGTCGACCCTTTCGTCCTTGTCAGAACTAAATTTATAGCTTCTATATCTCTCGTTAACCCGTGTTTATTTATTAAAAGCACGTACCTTTGTTAAACCTGTTAATTTGTAACACAGTATAGTCAAAATACCACTGTCCAGTTAATATTTTATGCTTCAGCAGCCAGTCGCAAGCCGTCTTCATTTATAAGTAACTTAATATATTGCGTGTGTCGGTGTTTCGTCAAACTTTTCGTGCGGTGATGCGGTGTTTTTTCGATGTTTTTTTGCGGGTTTGCGGTATCAGAGCACCCCAATGCCCCCCTCTTATATATCGAACCCATTTTTTATTGTCTTGTAGCAATTTCGGTCGCCGAAGCCAGGACAAAATTAGAAAAATTCAATAAGAAGATTTAGACAATCGGCTCTAAGTTTTCTCGACACATTAAAAATTCCGTTAAAAATTTAAGTAGGTGTACGACTGACGAGGCCATAATCGCGAAATAATATTTTTTTGCCGGGTTTTAACACTGTTTTTACGAATTTTAACGGATTTTAGTGTGTTTGAGAGAGTAACTTAGACGCCGTGTCTAACTCTCTTATTTACATTATATTGACATATAAAATAATTTATTATTTCGTTCTGTGAAATCAACTTAAATTTATTTTTTACAGCCGTTTCTTTGTCTGTCCTGGAAGACATACCACCTAAAACAGCGAACTGCAAATTAATTCTCTGCGTTGCGGTAAGAAATTTAATCCTTTTCTTTTTGAATACAGGGCCACGGTTATTAGTCGTGTCACTGTCATAAAACAAAGTCGATTGATGATTGACTTGAAGATGATGACTGATGATTGATTGATTGATGATTGATTGATTGATGATTTAGATTGATTGATGATTCACTTATTATTTATTTTATTTTGTACTACCAAATTCTCGATCAGGGAAAAAAAAAACAATCAGCAAGGAAGGAATCAGAATTGGACGTTCTGAAATGGTTTTGTAATTTTAAAACATCAGTTTTGGCGCAGAAGACTGGCGCCGATAGTTTTAATGAATCAAGCGAAGACAAGCGGGCTCGCTGATAGTTTGGGAGGGCAAAGCCCTGAGTCAACTAAGTCGAAGAAAACTAGTCGCGTTTTAAAATTAATTTTTTTGGGGGGGGGTTTTTTTTTTTTTCCCTTTTTTGGGGGTTTTTTTTTTTTTTTTAAAAAAAAGGGTTTTGTTTTTCAAAATTTTTTGGGGGGGGGTTTTTTTTGGGGGGGGGAAAAAAAATTTTTTTTTAAAATTTTTTTTTTTTTTAATTTTTTCCCAAAAAAAAAAAAATTTAAAAGGGGGGGAAAAAAAACCCCCAAAAATTTTTTTTTTTTAAAAATTTTTTAAAAAAGGGGGTTTTAGAAAAAAAAAAAAAAGGGGGGGGCCCCTTTTTTTTTTTGGGGAAAAAAAAAAATTTCGGAAAAAAAAAACCCCTTTTTTTTTTAAAAATTTTTTTTTTTTTAAAAAAAAAACCCCCCAAAAAAGGGAAAAATTTTTTTGGGCCCAAAAATTTTTCCTTTTTTTTGGGGGAAAAAAACCCCCCAAAAAAAAAAATTTAGGGGGGGAAAAATTTTTTTTTGGGTTTTTTTTTTTAAAAATTTTTTTTCCCTTTTTTTTTTTAAAAAAATTTTTACCCCGGGGAAAAAAAAAAAACAATTTTTTTTTAAAAAAATTTTTTTTTTTTAAATTTTTTTTTTAAAAAAAAAGGGGTTTTTTTTGGGGGGTTCCCCTTTTTTTTAAAGGGGTTTTTCCTTTAAACCCCTTTTTCCCCCAAAAAATTTTTAAAAAAAAAAACCCGGAAAAAAAAAAAAAAAAAACCAAAAAAAATAAAAAAAAAAAAATTTTTTTGGGGTAAAAAAAAAAAAAAAAAAAAAATTAATAAAAAAAAAAAAAAAAAAAAATTTTAAAAAAAAAAAAAAAGGAAAAAAAACTTTTTAAAAGGGGGGGGGGGGGGGGGGGGGGGCCCCCCCCAAAGGGGGGAAGGGGCCCGGGGGGAAAAAAGGGGGGGGGGGGGGGAAAAAAAAAAAAACCCGGGGGGAAAAAAACCAGGGGGGAAAAAAAAAAAAAAAAGGTTTTTTAAAAAAAAAAAAAAATTTAAAAAAAAAAAAAAAAAAAAACCCCCCCTTCCTTTTTTGGGGGGGCCCCCCCCCCCCCCCCCGGGGGGGGCCACTTTTTTTTAAAAAAATTTCATCCCCCCGCATTTTTTACCCTTTTTTTTCCCCCCCCCCGGGGGTTTTTTTTTTGGTTTTTTTAAAAGGGAAAAAATTTTTCCAAACCCCCCCCGCTGCAATATCGTGCTAATATTAGTAAAAACGGTAACCCAAAAAAATCGATTTGAAAGTTTTTAAATTTATTTCTCAAATCTCTCTTTGAACAATAATTTTCCCCGTTTAAAAAAGGGGTGTCCTGCCTTTTCTCACACCTTTTATCAATCAACCACCAAAGAGTAAACAATTAACCCCTACCCCCTTTTCTTTTTTTTTCAAGCGGGAAAAAAAAATTTCCGGGGGTGATCAGTGAAAAAAAACTTTAAAAAAAGGTTTTTGACTTTTCACTGGGGGACGATCAGAAAAAAAAAGACGGGGGTCACTAAGTCGTGGCCCTTCCCCTTATAGCTAAAATTTGAGAAAGGGAAAGGGGCCCAGCCCCTATTTTTACTGTTGCTTGAAAAATTCAGGCTTTAAAAAAGTGCTTTGAAGTTTTTAAAATTTCCAAAATAAAAGGGGGTGTTTTTTTTCGTCGTTGGACCCCCTCTTACGGGCCCAAAAAATTTTAACATAAAAAAAGTTTTAAAACCTTTTTTTATTAGAGGGGGTTTTCAATTTAGTGTTTGTAAAACCAAAACAAAAAAGCAATTTTCAATGGGCCCAAACACAACAAACGTAAAAAAAACACAAACAACCAATGAAAAATAGAAGCAAATTTCACTTAACCCCCGGAAAAAAAGCTTGCGCCTTTTTGGGTTTTGGTTTTGCATCTGATTGGTTTTAGATAGTGGCGCGTGTTTTTTAACCCCAACACGAGACAGTAAACCAAACCAAAGGAATTGAGCGATTACTTTAAAAACTCAAAATTTAAAAAATGCCTAAATTGGGGCTTTGTTTAAAATTAAAAAAAGGGAAGGGTTTTCAAATTTAAAAAGGGGTCTTCAGGCCCTTGGGCCCAAAAGGGCGGTTTTTTTGGGGGTTGCTCTGAGACATGTGTGGGGTTTTCAATTTGTTGAAATTTAGGGGCCCTTTTTCTCTTCATGAGGAAATTCCTATTTTCTTTTTAAAAAGACGAAGGGGGGCAGGGTTTTGATTTTTTTTTCCCCATGTTTTTATTATTATTTTTCAAATACCCCTGTCTTTTTTGGTTTTTAAAAGTGCAGTAAAGAAGATTTTGCACTGGAGAAGCGTGGCGCTTTTTGTTGTTCCAACCGAGTTGGGGGGTTTTCTTCAAAACCCTTTTTGGGTTTTTTCCTCATGTGAAAAATCATTTCATTCTTTTTTCTGGGACCAACAAACAATTATTTGAGAATTATGACTCTATCCGTCGGGACGGGAAACCCAAAGGTAGATGCAAATCACGTCAAAACACAGCAGGCTGTGATTTTTAAGGGGAGAAAAAGAAAAGGGGGTTTTTACATGTTTTTTGTTTCCCTTCCCAAAACTTTATGGCCAAAAGGGGCCTTTTTGTATTTTAAAGCACCGGGAAACGTACACATTCCCCTATTTATCTTATTTTTTCCAGGATCATCTCAAAGACTTTTATGAGTCGTCTGTTAACCCTATTATTTTTTTGTGGCTTAAAAAAAATCAGAAATGCAATGAAGTCGTTTGTTAAAAAACCCCACCTGCTTTTTTAAAATTAAATTAAAAAAGGCTTTCCCCCCCCCAAATTCTGAGGGTTTTTGAAAAAATTTTTTTTAATTCCAATTTAAAAATTTTTGGGAAAAAAATTTTTCTTTTTTTTTTTCTTTTGTTTATTTAATTTTTTCCAATTTAAAAGCAAATTTTGGGGGGGAAAATTTGAAAAAATTTGGTTTTTTGGGGGAAATTGGTTTTTTTTCCTTTTTGGGCCCGGGGTTTTTGTTTTAAACAGTTACCCTTAAAGGGGTCCAAAAAAGGGAAAATTTTACCATCCATTTAATGGTTTCAACAGGTTTCCCAAAAACCAAAACTAAATCCGATATGGTTTTACCCCAATTTTCGGCCCAAAGGGTTCTGGGGTTTTAAAACCTGGCGGCTCGATCAGCCCCATCTTGAAAAAGGGAGAAACCAAAAAACAGGTTGAATCTGATTCCCCCCCGTCCCCTTTTATGAAAAACCCTTGTTAAACCCGGGGGATGAGGAAAGGCAAGCAGTTTTTGAGCGGAAAGCGTTCTCTTTAATAGTGCCATTTCATAAAAACGCCGTATTTTTTTCCCCCATTTTTGGAAATATGACCCATCCATCTCCGCTTCCATTTGCCCCCTTCCCATCCCCTCCACGCCCTAACAGGTTTCTCAAAAAGAGACCACTGGGGCAGTCAGATCTCAAAAGAAATATATTTTGGGAAAATTTTTAAATTTTAAAAGGCCTTTTAAAAAATACCCGATTTGGGGATTTTGTTTTTGTTTTATAAAAAATAAAAATTTTAAAAACCCCCTTTAACATCCGCTTTGCAAAAATTTTTTAAAACTTTTAAATAAATTTTCATAAAATTTTAATCACCCAATTAAAAAATTTTCTCTTTTCTGTTACCCCGGGATAAGGGGGAAAAGGGTAAAAAAATTTGGGGGCCCCCTTTTAAAAAGGGTTTTTGGAGGTGGAAAATCAAAAAAAGGAAATTTCCCAGGAAAATAAAAAACCTTTTGATTTTTGGGAAAAGGGATTTTTAACCCAAAAAAACAAAAAATTTGAAAATAATTCCCTTTTTAAAAATTTAAAATTTAAAAAATTTTCCCCTTTCCGGGATATCCCCCGCAATTTTTTTCCCTTTTATTTCCGGTTTCAGGGGGACGTTTTAATAAAAAAAAAATTAAAAAGCTAAAAACCAAATCCCCCCAGTTTCTAAACCCCCCCCCTTTTCCAAAAAAAAAGGGGGACAAAGTTTGTGTTGTATTCGAAAATTTGAAAAGAAAACAACGACCAACGCGAAGTGACCAAGGTTTTTGAGGGACACCTTTCTTTTGAAATGCTTTCCGGTTTTAAATACTTGTAAAGAATTTTTTAAATTGTCATCATACTGAAAATCGCTTAAAAAAATGTATTTGTGTTTGTTGTCGCTTTTCTATGCACTCCTCGGACGCATCGATTTTCTACCTCAGGGGCGAATTCTTCTCCACATTTGTTTTTGGCTGATAAACCCGGGAAGTCTTCATCATATTTTTCTTGATTGTTACTTGAAAAACACTCGATAAACCTAAAACGTGAACATTTGAATTTCGATTGAGCATTCAATTTGAACTATTCACAAGACTCCTTTTCTGTATTATATTTCATGTGTACTGGCTGATAATCCTTTTTAAATTTTCTTTTATAATATAAAAATTATATTTATTTGACATCAAAAAAAAGTACCTTCCATTCAAATGAAATTAAAACTTAATTAAACGCTTTTTATAGACAATTCTTAAAACATAGTGAACCTTTTTTCAGCTGCTTGCTCTGGACTCTTTCTGTTCTACTTTTGCAGCCGGTTCCTGAGCTGGAAAACATTCTCAATTCAACCTAACGACGAACTCCAACATTTCTCTGTGTTGCGGTAAGAGATTTATATATTTATTATTTCATTCTTTCATCTGATATTTTCACAGGCTTGAAAGTGGGTCATTTATATTAGTAGAGTAGAAGGGCAAAATTTACACCAATATTAATTGATACTTAAATTTCTAATGGAATGAAAATCCCTAATTTTAGTGTTGGACGTAAACGCTCATAAAGTATTCGTCAAATTGGAGAAAAATAATGTTTCATCGAGCTTCTGCTTCAAAGGATAATTTTCGTTGAAATAAATCAGTTTCTTGAACATAAGTACTCTTGCGCCTTTTTTCGTTGTTTTGGATGGAAATTAAAATATGATTCATTACATCGCGTAGCACGTAGAAGAGTGAACAGGCGATTGTAGCCTAATCAAACTGTGATTAACTAGGGGCCCCTTGGGCCATGTTGTGTTACGATAATCGATTTGATTCGATTCGATTTGATTCAAATCTCAATTTCATTTTATTCAATGTTTCATAAATTAAAGGAATTCGGCGTAATATTAAAGTTCGTGAGCGGTCCATCTTAGCGGTCCGTATTGCAAAATTCGGACCGCTCGGGGAAACCAATCAGAATGCTCATTTTCATTATTAACGTCTACGATATGACAATCGCAATTGAAAACATTTTCCCAAAGATGAGATAAGCTTGAAATGGATTCGAAATTTGAAAAGAAAAGACTGCCAGGTAAACCCTTCCTTTGTAGCACTTCCTGTTTTTCGCACACAACCCAGTGAAATCATTTAAAATTTCAAGTATTTATTGTTGTCGGATGCCTCTCTGTTGCTGCTCACGTCTAATTTATTCTCCAAATTTTCTTTGATAACCAGGAAATATTTATCAAACTTTTCTTGATTGTACTTGAAACACTCGATAAACGTGTCAGAAAAAAAGAGGAACATTGAATTTCGATTGAGCTGTTCAGTTTTGAATAATTTTGCAGGAGTCCTTTCTCTGTATTATATTTCATATGCCCGGCTGATAATCATCGCTACATTTTCTTTTATCAGAAAGCAGCTGGTCTGGGCTGGAAAACATTCTAAACCTAACGACGAACTCCAACATTTTCCTGTTTTGTGGTAAGTGATTTATATATATTTATTAATTGATTCCCTCGTCTGGCGTTTTAAAGGATTGGTTTAGAAAGGAGCTTGAAGATGTGTCATTTAGTAGAAGAGAAAGACCCCGCTACCTAAATTGCCAATGGGATCGATGAAATTTTGTTGTTGTTCTCGTTGAATGTTTAGAAATTGAAATAGGGTGCAATAATAATATGAAAACAGGACAGCGACACTTTTAGGTCATGTTCTATTGGGATCAAACTTTTTAGGTTGGTTGGGTTAGTTGGGTTTTTTCGTGTGATAAAACCGTTTTCGTTTGGTCTGGCGGTTGATCATTTTTTCCAACCAAAAAGAAACTACATAGGTTAATAACTATCTAGTTTAAGTAGGAGGGGGAGAGTCCGACCGATATTTTTAGTAATTTTATAATATATTATCATGGAAGATACGACATAGAATAGGTTTTAAATATTTTATATTTAATGTATGTAATAATTTTTACCATTTTACTTATTTATAATTTCACGTTCACGTTTTAACGAGCTTCTTTAGCTCCTGTGTGATACGTGGTTAAATAAAGTATTGTATTATATTGTAATAACACGGTCGAAAAATCATGGTTTGTGGCCTCTGTCGTTTTTGCGAGCTTTTTAAAACTGCTGCCGCTCGGGGTCCTGCAGCTCGCAACGCTGGCTGTAAACAAAAAAAAAAGGCGAGTTACTCGTAAAAAACACTGGATATGGAAGTATCAGCAGAATTAATAGCCGAACAGACCGTATAAATCAGTCGATCAGCAGATGTTCACTATTTTTTTTTCAGTAATAACAACGCTATTGGGAAACCAATAGAACACGACCTTAATGTTAGTCGACGCAAGTTACTAGTGAAACCTAGATCGCCCATGCTATAATAACAGCCATAATCTGTAAGAATCGAGCAGTTGATATACCCGGCGCCAGGTGGCTCATCAGTACCGGCGCAAACTCCAACTTCTGCATGAAGTATCAGAATTGCTACTCCCCTAGGATAGGATGATAGGCCATAGCGGGTTACCCCTCAGCATTTAGTCAAGTTGCCCTAACGTACAGTTTCACCGGTCCCCTTTATACACCTGGGTGGAGAGAGTGTCTTTTAAAATTTCTCAAGAACACAACATAAAAACCCTGGCCAGGGACTCGGACGTCTCGTTCTAGCCTGAGGCCACTGTGTTTCCCACTCTTCCCTCCTTACAGCAGAAGTTCGTTGTGTTTGTTTACAATTGTCCATACTCAAATGCTTAAACAACATTTAACCAAAACTTTATTTTTTTCAGAGATTTACCTTGATTTCATAGTCTCTTTTTAGAACACTCTCGCAAATATTTTTCTCTCTATCATATATATCTTTTTTATATGTTTTATTTAGTGTTAATTTTTTCAAATTAAATTCGATCATTATTTGCTACATTATATTTTTTCTGTATAAGTGACTGAATCCTTCAATAGTTAAATATATTTATTATATAGACACGAGTGTTTTACTGGAAAATAGACCACTCGTAAAATTCATACGAAACTACATCCGGGACCCGAGTGGCGTATTTTTCCATATCCTCACAAGTGAAGATATCGATGACGTCATTTCCCGCTTTTGCATGGCTTTTTGTGCAAAGCTGCCAAACTCCGGTTGAAAATGGCGAGCGATAGATTCGTGAAATTCACTGAAGCCGACATGAAATCGTTCACTGAGGAGTAGAAAAATGTTAACACGAAGAAGAAAACTTCATATGACTTAAAATTATTCAAGGATTTCCTTGCAAGTGAAGACGAAAGGATAGAAAGTCCAGCCACCGAGCTGCAAGAATTCGCGATAAAGTTTGTGCTTTTGTCGTTTGTCTATATAATAAAAAAGAACATTACACGGTGGCTTGAAGATATGAATTTTATTTTCGAGTGGTAAAAACAATATTTTACGAACGAGCGCAGCGAGTGAGTAAAATATTGTTTTTACCACTCGAAAATAAAATTCACATCTTCGCGCCGCCGTGTAATATCCTCTATATACAAAACACTTCAAATGCTCATTAATAGACTTAAGTCACTAGCAATCTAATGAAGATTAGAATATTTCTAAGGTTCGCCATTGGTTGAGATTTGTCTGTTTGTTTTTTTGCTATTCTTTTTATGTACTCTACACTATAAGAAGCATGTCTCTTACTCAGAGCTTGATTTTCCTCTCGAATTTTTTATAATATATAAATACCAAATAGAAAACTTGTTTTCCATGAATCTATATGATACCTTAGGCCCAGTTCAGACGCCGTACTTCACATGAGCCGAATCGAATTCGATGAATTAAGTTCATGTGAGGTACGGCGTCTGAATCAATTCAGAACGGCTGAATGAATTCGGATCGGCTCAGCCGTTCTTCCCGCCTGGCTCAGCCGGGAATAACGGCTGTGGACCGGCTTTGATTCAGACGCCGAACTTCACATGAGCCGAAACAAATGCATGAATTATTATAATGTATTTTTCAGTATAAAAGCAATTTTCCCCTATTAATTTAAGTTCGGCTGAATTAAGCTCGGCGTCTGAATCAATTCAGCCGGTCTAAATTAATTTGGGGCGGCCTAAATTCGAATTCAATTCGGCTCATGTGAAGTACGGCGTCTGAACTGGGCCTTACCAGAATAAAGTGTTGGCTCGAATAATTTATTGTGGTATTCAATGTCGACATTCTCGGTGTATCGTTATAATAATATTAATTAAGATTAAAGTTTCAGACGAGGTATGTTTTATCGGAGTTATCATAGCAACGTAATGACGTCATCCCCCATTTTACATTAGACCAGGGAAATCATTCCATTCGATTCTTAGAAACATTGGCTTGAATATGAACTGGTTTGGAGTGTTATTTCGCTTTTTATCAACAATTGACCCTACACTTATTAAAATGGTCACGATAAGCGATTCGGGACAATGGAGATGCATAATGAGAGCAACAAGCCACTAGCGCGAAACTCAGCCCAATATTTACCAGTGTCGAGGCTAAAAATTGACAGCCTTAGAATGTTTCAATGAATTTGAAACTCGGACATTGCATTGGATATTGATTAATCTCCTTGAAGGCTAAGTTAGAAAACAAATTAATCTATCGCATTTTAATTCGTGACCATTTCAATAAGTGTAGGGTCAATTCTTGATAAAAAGCGAAATAACACTCCAAACCAGTTCATATTCAAGCCAATGTTTCTAAAAATCGAATGGAACGATTTCCCTGATAATTTCACTCAAGGTAATTAAATTGTATACAATTCATTTAAGACCAAAATGTTATTTCATCAAGCCTTTTGGGCATACTTTTCAATAACATTTCAAAATTGTTTTGTTTTTGTTGTATTTTAATGCCTTAAACGTCACCCGAAATTTTCTGGAAAACGCTCTCATAGAAATTCTTAAAATTTTGCAGACCTTAAGATAAGTATGTCAGGTCAAAGATCCAGAGAGCGTTTTCCAAACTTATGCCTTGATAACAAGTAATTCGGTCTAATGTAAAATGGGGAATGACGTCATTACGTTGGTATGGTAATTCCGATTTCGATAAAACATACCTCATCTGAAACTTTAATATTTCTCTAGTACAGCTGTAACAATAGGCCAATCTCGATATATTAAAATTCTAACTTGGCTCCGAGGCTTAGGGGAATAAAACAAAATAAATTATTTATTCATCCCTCAACCTCGATGTGATTTCTTTACTATTTCTTTTGTCTTATTCCCCTAAGCCTCGGAGCCAAGTTAGAATATTAATATATCGAAATTGGTCTATTGATTTTCTGTAAGATTATTTATGGTGGTACACCAGTTGCTCAAAGTTGAAAGGTATCGTCACTCCAAAACCCGATCGAGCCACCTTAATACACTCTGAAGAATTATTTTTTTATTTTTTTTTTTTTCGCTTTCTCTTTTCTCTTTTTGTTTTGTAATAAAAAAGTACTTTCTGCTAATATATTTGGAATTAAAAAAGGAGAAAGTAGTTTGCGCATGCGCACGAGGAGAAACTTACTCCAAGCATGATATACCATAAAAGTGCAGGTTTTACGGTAGCGGGCAAAAATTCACTGAACTGCAGAAATATTTTGACATGTATTTAAAATGCCACAAATAGCCCTTTTTCTAATCTTTTTCTCTTTTTTCTCAAAATAATTTTTAGATCTGATTCATTTAGATTTAAGTGCTTTGATTTTCTTTTACAGCTGTGTTCCTGCCTTTTTCAGGCTGGGTTGGTGACAATTTAGAAGCTTTAGAACTTGGTGACCTGTCAATGCTTTAGTATTCATATACATGGTTATTATATCAAATTCTGTTAAATAAATTCATAAGCAGAGACATTACTCAGTTTGCATTACTCATATCAGTCTGTGAACAGGCTAACCTAACTGCGGAAAACTCCAACATTTGTTTGTGTGGTGGTACAAAATCAAACATTCTTCTAATATTGTACAAGCTGGTGTGAACTGAAAAACGACGTGTGCGATATAGACGGATGCCTAAATGTATCGACACACCCTCTTAGTTAATGTGACATTTTTATAGGTACTAACTGTTTTCGTTACCAGCTAGAAAATACTGCAGAAAACGCACCAATACTATGAATTATAGACAAAGCCGAAATACTTAATTTTTGCAGGTTGAGCGCAAAAACTCTACCATAAACTCCTGGTCCATTCCACAAAGCGTATCAAAATGGCTTCAGGTGGTAACAGAAGCATTTGTGGTCTACTAATTCAAGATGTTATTCCAGTCAACGACACTGCCGCCTTCATTAACGATGCTGTTCTTGCTGCTGTAAACGCACCACTCTGTGTTTTTGCCTTCCTTAGTAACCTGGTCGCCATAGTAGCTGTAATCAAGACACCTTCCTTACATAAACCCTCTACCATTCTGCTGTGTGGCCTGGCCTTGGCTGATTGTCTCACAGGCGTCATCTCGCAGCCACTGTTTATAGCGAGGCGTTTAATGATTCATCGCGCCCGCATATCGTGTGATTATCAACTTGAGCTGTACGTACTGCACCGCTTCTTTCTAAGGTTATTTTGTTTTTGGTCCTTTGCTAACCTGACGGTAATGAGCTTTGATCGCCAGTATGCCTTGTCCAAGCCGCTGCAATATCGTGCTAACGTTGGCAACATAGGTAAGACTTAAAAACTCGAAATGTATGTCTCACGCTTACTCCAAAATCTCTCTTTGAGCAATAATTTCTGGTTTAAAAGGGACGTGGTCTGGCTTCTCCCATCTTGTTGTTTATCAACCACCAAACAATTAACCCTCGGACGAATAAATCCAAAGTCATACCTCCACGACCTTAGAAGGCGGGAGTTGATGGAACCCCTCCCCTGGGTTTTCGTAATAATAAGACACATCTAAAGCATTATGTCCTTAGCAGAGAGCATTGACTTGCTCTAGAAGATAAGATAGTTATTTGTTGATTATGACGTCATATTACGTCAAATGACTAAATAAATGGAATTAAAATTATATCGTTGGACATCTTACGGACTAATAATCTACATAAGAAAGTTTAATACATTTGTTCAGTGACTTGACTTACCGTATTTCCTCGAATAATAGCCGTCACTCGATTAATCACCTTCTTTTGGTAAAATATGTGGAATAATCACCTCCCTCGAATAATCGCCCCTATCCCCTCCCCTTTCTTTCACCTCCTCCCTGTAAAGTTAAACATTTATTTATCTTGGATAGGAAACCAGCTTTCATTTAATATTTACAACAGAAAAGTTACAAAAGCATTGGTTTCATTGATAGGTTTTCTATAGTGCCGTTCGTGTATTAGACTCGTTCCTTTATTTCTTGGAGCTCTCTAATTAGCACATCAGCACAATAGGACTTCCAGCCAAATTCGGAATTAGCCAATCAGATTCTCTATCTACTGACCTGGTATCCTACGATATATAAACAATAGCCGCCATTTGGCGCGAAAATATGCACGGATATTTGTCCGCGGACATTATCTGTTCCGAGAAGCGAACAGTTTTCCGAGAGCGAAGCTCGAGGAAAACTGTGAGCTTCGAGGAACAGATAATGTCCAAGGACAAATATCCGAGCATATTTTTGAAGCCAAATGGAGGCTATTGTAGTTATTATCCTTCAAAATATTTTTTCACAAGGCCGTTCTGTTTGCCGTGGAAGATCTCGGTCGGCCAAGCTGTTAAACATCAAAATTATTATGTTGGCGTTCAAAAATATTTCTAGTCTGTTCAAAACAATCAGTTCTATTTAATTTAGCAATTTATTTGAGACGAAAACTGAACCTGCGAACGTGAGACGCAAATTTTCAAAACTGGGGAATATCACTTGGGGAATATCACCCGGATATTCCCCAGTTTTGGCTGCGTCACGTGACGTGTTTAGACCAATCGCGCGCGAGAAAAAATATTTGATGGATTATAACCAACAATATCATGGTCACTTTCAAGTCAAGTAATAAAATTCTGCAGATTAGAGCTGAATTTTCCAAAGCAAAATTGTGCGAAATTACAGTCAAACTTAAAACAGGAAAATGTTGACGAAGTGAGTAAATCGAGGGAAATTTACGAAGAAAAACTAAGCTAAATTTCGTGCCAAAAACGCGTCTGCTGCACTGAATGCGTTGCGTCTCCTACTCGATCGCGGTTTCTCAAAACTCGTCTTCGAAACAATTCAAAAACGATAACATTCGACGATTTTTTCGTGACTGAATTCGCCACAGGAGAAAGGAAAGAGGACATTTAAGGTAAGATGATGGAAATTCTGACCGTAAACAGTTCATTTTCAAACCATAAACAATCACACATTGGCATCGACGATCGGACAACCCTTTTTACTCAATGAAAAGTCGTCTTTGCGTCTCTTCACGTAAAGAATAAAACCGAATTTGGGTACGGTAAATACCTAATCGTAGCTTTTTGGTACGCTTTGGCGGCATATCAGTCTTGTTTGGTCTCGCCATGGGTATTTTGGCTCGCCTGCGCCAAAATACAAACCATGGCTCGACCACAACTCGCCTTGACTATTCTGCCGAAGCGTACCAAAAAAGGTACGATTAGGTATAATAATCGCCTCCTTGATTAATCGCCTCCCCTCGAATAATCGCCCCATTTTGGATGTGAAAAAATTAAAATCTCCCACGGCTATTATTCGAGGAAATACCTTTGTCAGTAACTGACTCTGACAAAAGAGTCTTCAGGCTCCTCGGTCAGCGGTTGGTCGGCCATTGTGCGTCCCATGTGGTCATGGTTGAAATTGGGACCGCGCAGCCTAGTACCCAGGCCGTTCCCTTCCGCTTACTCGTTTTGGATTTGGCGCGAAATTCATGACGTCACCATTCTTTTCATGGGCAAGTTACTATTTTCTTTTGAATGCGCGTGGGAGGTACTCATTTGATTATTTTTTATTCATGTTGTTTGAAATAGTCCGTCTTCTTTTTGGTTTTTCAACAGATGCAGTAAAGAAGGTTGCGTTCGCTGGAGTAAGCGTGGCGCTGTTTGTTGTGCCAACTGAGTTCGTGTTGTCTTCAAATCCTTTGGTTGTCCCTCATGTGATATTCGCTGTATTCTTTATCCTGGCACCAATCATCAATTATGCGAGAATGCTGATTTCTATTCGTCAGCACCGGAATCAAGTGATTGATGCAGTCGCGTCAAATCAGCAACAAGCTGTGATTTTAAGGCGAGAGAAGAAAGTGGCTTTCGACATGTTTATTGTTTCCATTCATAATCTTCTGACGGCAACGGGTCCTTTAATTTTATTTAAAGCACTTGAATCGTACACATTCCATATATATCGTTATTTGTTTCCATGGATCATCTCAATGACTTTGATGAGAGCGTCTGTTAACCCTATTATTTACATTTGGCGGGACAAAGAACTTAGAAATGCAATGAAGTCGCGCTTGTTATAAACGTACCTGCTGTTTTAAATTAGTCAATTAAAAAGGCATGCACACAAATTCTAATGATATAATATCTTAGGTCAATAATAAATAGATTACAATCTGGAGCTGTTGTTTATTTATAAATTCAGTTTGCCTGGGCTTTTGTTTCGTTCGTGAGCATGGGGGGGGGGGGGGGGGGGGGGGGCGTGTCAATCATGATGTCATAATACGCCATAATGACGTCATACATTAAAAAAAACCCTTGACGTTGGATCCTTCATCTTGGATCTCTGTCAGAAAATCTCTTGCAATCGTTGACTCAGTTTTCGATATGATCGGGACGATCGCAAGAGTGGTTTCCATATAAAAACTGTACGATCGCAAGGATCGCAGAGATATAACTTTTTCTATCGCAACGATCGCATATGGTTTCCATATGATCGCATTGATCGCAGAACACTTTTTTCTGCGATCGTTGCGATTATATGGAAACCAGGCTTAAAGGACTATGTCAGCTGGTGCCCATGCGCGGTAGGGTCCACTAAAAGCTAATTTGCATACGAGTTTTCAGTTTCAACTTGAAAATGCAGCAGTATACGTCGTGAACAAATCTACGTCAATCTTGGCAATCCGTTGCATCTGGCTCACTCTTGATGTCAACTTTTCTTTAAGAGATATCGAGCTACAGTTCTAGTTATTTCGGTGTTAGCTTGTTCGATTTGTGAAAAAATATCCGATAGAAAGTATTACAGTGTACTTGTACTTCGAGCAAAGAAATAATCAAGGGCAAGAACTGGCTGAAGTACCATCGAAGGAACTGGCTAGAATTTATGACTTTATCAGTATTCATCGTGGTTTGGAGCAACACAGGGGGTTGGTTTGCATAATTACGGACATAGCGGTGCCGGGCAACCGAGTGTGCGCAGTAGCACTCAACTAGTTGCTAAGAGGATTGTCCCACGGGCACTTATTAACAATAAAAAAGCTTGTCAGGCAAGAAATTCACACCTAAAATTAGTATGCATGATAACTAAAAGGTGTTTTTCCTTGGTTGTTTTCGCTCGAAAACGAAGATGTGTTTTTTCGTTGTTGTTTGATTTCGCTTCGCCTCGTGTATTACGATAAACATTTTCATCCAACTTCGCTTCCCGTTCCAGTAGTAGCATTACTGACCGTATCCGAAAGACTCTCGCTGTAGCATGTAAATGCAACTCAGACGGATTTTTTCGCTTGTTGTTTCACGCTGCCGAGATATTTTCTCGGCGGCGTGAAAGATGCGCCAGCGCTGTGTTTGCAGGCTATACGCGTACAGCTCTACGCTGCGAGCTTGAAAACGTTTTCCGGGTTAGAAAACAATGACGTTTTGGTTGACGTCATTCTTAGCAACGGCTTGATTGACACACGATTTCGCACTGTTGGTCTGTTGTTATAAAAGATGTGGTTATTGTTCATCCGTGGTTCATTAAAATAGATGTAGATGAACGTTTAATCATTTGTCTCACGATGAGTCACTTTGAGATGGTGATCGCGACGTTTCGACTGCTTTACTGCTAGTCTTCATCAGGCGATGAGGTCAATTGTTTATGTGTCGCTATATGTAGCACCTTGGTTCGTTGCTATTGGTGCATTTAGATCCTCATTATTATTCCGACTAGAGGCTGTTCCCTCAGTGGGCTGACTAGTTGTTCCCTCAGTGGGCTGACTAGATGTTGTTCGGCAGTTGTGTTTCTTGATCGTAGGCATCCATACTTGAGGAATTTCGATTCCACCATCCCCTGTTGATGTTGTTTGGATGAAGTCTTATATGTATGGCCTCTTTAACATTTCGAGTGTACCAATGAGGGTCTCTGTCAATAAATTTAACTTCGCTCCAAATAGGAAAGTGCCCACTGTTGTTGGTCTATATCCTCAAAGAAAAGTGCCGGCTCCTATCCCTTTCCCCACCCCACCCCACACACACATCACATTCAACTTTCGCTGTCCATCTTATTTCGAAAGTAACGTTATTAATTTTTTACCCTTCTATTAAAACCCCGAAAGTACGGGACTTCAAACGACTTTCATCGAGAAAAAAATGTGTCAGGCGTTCGATCGTCGATGTCGATTGTTTATGGTTTGAAAATTAAATGAACTGTTTACGGGCAGAATTTCCACCATATTACCTTAAATGTCCTCTTCCTTTCTCCTGTGGCGAATTGACAAAAAATTGTCGAATGTTATCGTTTTTTTTAATTAATCGTTTTGAACACGATTTTTGAGACAACCGCGAGTTGGAGACGCAACGCTTTTAGCCCGCAGCAGCTAGCGTTTTTGGCGCGAAATTGAGCTCAAGTTTGACTGTAAAAACTAATAGCTTGTAATTTTCGCAAAATTGCAGGAAAATCAGCTCTAATCTGCAGAATTTTTCGTTTATTTCCAAACTGTCTTGATAGGGGGAATATCACGTCAGTGACTTGATATCGTAGGATATCAGGTCAGTAGATAGAGCTTCTGATTGGCTAATTCCGAATTTTGAGTACGGGTTAAAACGTCAAATGACGTCATTAAGTAACATTAGAAACAAACATATATACAATTATTCCAAAAGAATAACGTATTGTTAAAATGTACTTAAAACTGGATGTACTACGTGGTTGCCATGATGAATGAAAAGCTACTGAAAGTTTTGTATCCCAAAGTAAATATGTTTTTTTCCAATTTTTCATGGGGTGGCATATCCACCCTGTTGGCACTCACCCTGGAGCGGAAATTAATTTTCAGGTACATTCCTTATTTCAAAAATAAACTATCGCGAGAAAATGGGGACTCTGTAAAGTGCGGAAAGAGATATAATCAACATTCGATATTCGAATGTATTTTGAAGCTACGGTTGAATATTCGAGTTAAATTTGGTAGTTTGAAATGAATACACTGTTACGCAATCCGTTCGCGATTGATGAAAGATATTCTCGATTTGTCGATGGCTTGATGCATGTCTCGCATGAGTAATATCAACGCACAATTATATTTATTTGTACCACATGCATTGCTTTATTTCTCATTAATTCGGCATTTATTATTTTTGGTTTATTTATTTTAATTATTTTTTTTTTGTATTTTAATTTTAATTATTATTTTTTTTTTATTATTATTTTATTATTTTCGCCGTCCGCCATCCGCCGTCCACCGTCCGCTTTCCGCCATCCGTTTCCTCACTTTACAGAGTCCCGAGGAAATGTACTTCCTTATTAGAATTAAGTCAAAAAACCCGATTCCATCCATACCCGTATAGCTTATGCATGCCATCCCCCCCGAAATTTAGTGTCGTCAAAATGGCCGCCGACACAATGGAAGCATCGATAAGATTTACAACGGCGCGCATCGAGTACGAATTCAAGACCAAGAAATATGACGAGGTGATGGCTGCTTTTATTTTATAGTTACAGGAGCTAGAGTATCTCACTTTTACAAAAAAAAGACGTTGTGATTTATTTCAAATAACCGGTAAAATATGTCACGCGTCACATTACACGTCATTAGAAGGAGCTAAGATCAGTCACATTTACTTCTAACACCTCGTTTGAGCACACTAGCCTATAAACTGTATCGCGTACATTTTGAGCTATTTTAGGAAAAAAATCCGTTTTGGATAATTTCTCCTTGAAATTTAGAAATTGCGTCAGGTATACATCCGTGGGGGGGGGGGGGGGGGGGGGGGGGGAGGACACCCACTTGTCGTTAGAATTGGTACCTCTTATACTAGGGGTGAAAATGAATTCACGCCACACCCACAAAATGAGATTCTGATCTTTCTAGGGTTCATTTAAAAAATTCCTACGATTCACCCCCGTCACTTTCATTTGGGAGTCCCCTCTCCAGGGGAGGGGTACACATTAACAGTTGAACCCGCTTTCTCGAACTCTCAAGGGAAACGAAAAACAGTTCGACAGTAAATGACTGAAAAACTAGGGCAAGGGGAATGGGTTGAGTTCGAGATGGCGGGGTGTTCGAGATAACCGAGTTCGAGATAGCGAGATTCAATTGTAGTTCATTTAAAGGAGGTTAAAAAACTGCTATGCTTCGAACGCAATCCCATTGTCTATACAATATTACAACGTGTTTTTCTTACGCTGAATAAAATCCTCGAAACATTTTCGCTATGTATATTCATGTATGGAAAATATATAAATCATGTCTCTAACACTATGTACGATAAATAATGGAGATACAATTCTTCGCCCCAAAATAAATAATGGATTAATTATAATAATTCAAGTGAAAAAGATATCTGCAATATAAGTTATAGATTATATTAGCATTTTAGTAATTTTTGTACTGGACAAGAC
>MU826366.1:391985-489884 GCA_029204205.1 Desmophyllum pertusum
TATGGGCGGCCGTCACCACCAAAAATACAAGGATGTGAAACGGTACAAAGAAGACAGAAATGGTCTAGGTGTCTGTTACAAAATGGTATAGCTAATTAAGAAATGGTACAGGCAAATTACAAACTGTTTAGCTTTCCTTGATGGAATAGAAACACTCTAAAATAAAATAGCTTAGCAAAGTAATAAACGGTCTAGCTTCCGATTACGAATTGGAACATCGAAATAGTTAAACTGTCAAGTCTAAATGGGAATAGCTTAGTTCTCGTTTGTAATACAGTATAACATAAAGGAAAATGGTCTGGGCAAACAAAGAATGGTATAGCTTTCAATGTTGAAGCAGCACAGACAGTTTACGAATGGTCTAGCGTGACATCAAATGGGATAGCGTAATAACAATCAATACAGCCTAAGATGGAATGGTCTAGCGTAACATCGAATGGGATAGCATAATATCACATGGAACAGAGTCGCGTGAATAAGTTTGGAATAATATCAAATGGTCCAGCGTAACATCAAATAGCATAGCGTTGTGTGAAATGGTCTAGCACAGTATTAAATGGCACAGCGTAGCAATGAATGGCATCGCGCTGTGTGAAATAGCTCAGCATAATATCAAACGGTCCAGCGTAACATCAAATGCTACAGCAAACGGTATAGTGTGACATACTGTAAAACATGGACTGGACTGGATTTGTAAAACATGGACTGGATTTGTAAAACATGGATTTGTAAAAGGTGGATTTGTAAAACATGGATTTGTAAAAGGTGGATTTGTAAAAGGTGGATTTGTAAAAGGTGGATTTGTAAAACATGGATTTGTAAAAGGTGGATTTGTAAAAGGTGGATTTGTAAAAGGTGGATTTGTAAAACATGGATTTGTAAAAGATGGATTTGTAAAAGGTGGATTTGTAAAACATGGATTTGTAAAAGGTGGATTTTGTAAAATGACACCACATCGCAAGATAGTCACGAAACCACGCTTTTCCTTTGCAAACTGAGTTCGTCGGATATATTTTCTTGTAGTATTTCATTGTATTTCATTGTGCTATTGTTGAAAAGCTGCGCGGACTTTAAACAAAGTGGAAATTGAAGAATATGCTGTATAAAATTGCGACAGCTCACATTCTTTCCTGCACGCTCCTCCATGCAATCAGACGCGTACAATGCACATTGGATAGCTGTCAAATTTGCAAATTCAAGTCAACACCTCAGGAAAACCTCAGGAAACGCAAACATAGGATCGAAATTCATCAATCACAGGTCAAGCTCAAAACAGAAAACGGCTATGATTGGTTTGTTGTCCTGCATTGTGATTTGCACGATTTGTTTCATTTTTGTTTTGTTTCATTCGCTTGGCGCTTAGTCTCCTACACAGCCGTTATTTGTGTCGTCACGCAACGCTTCTCCCCACTAACCACATTCCTTTCCTTTTGTTTTGACCGCAGTAAACTTTGACACCTATCCGCAAAAACGTGACTGTTACCGTTTGCCGAAAACTTGCTAGATCGATCCAATTTGAACTAGGATGTCTGTTGTAATTATAATGAAGTTTTTTCGACATTATTCTTTCATATCATACATTTTTCTTCAGTAAAACCGTGTTTTATTTTGATGTCTGGTGTGCGTCAAATTCAAAAGGCGGCATACTAGCTGTCCGCCGGCGGGAGATGTCCGTCAGGGGAGGTTCGAGTGACGTGTACGTTCAAAATAAGAAATAAAAACTCAACCTCGAAGCGCTTCACGTCCATTTATTGTTTTGCCGTACTCTCGGTTCGCAAATGTTTCCTTTGTAAGCAATTCTTTTTCACGCAAATCACAATGCAACAAACCAATCAAAGCCGTTTTCTGTTTTGAGCTTGACCTGTGATTGGAAACGCAAACATAGGATCGAAATTCATCAGAGGTTTTCCTGAGGTGTTGACTTGAATTTGCAAATTCGACAGCTATCCAATGTGCATTGTACGCGTCTGATTGCATGGAGGAGCGTGCAGGAAAGAATGTGAGCTGTCGCAATTTTATACAGCATATTCTTCAATTTCCACTTTGTTTAAAGTCCGCGCAGCTTTTCAACAATAGCACAATGAAATACAATGAAATACTACAAGAAAATATATCCGACGAACTCAGTTTGCAAAGGAAAAGCGTGGTTTCGTGACTATCTTGCGATGTGGTGTCATTTTACAAAATCCACCTTTTTACAAATCCACCTTTTACAAATCCATATTTTACAAATCCACCTTTTACAAATCCATGTTTTACAAATCCACCTTTTACAAATCCACCTTTTACAAATCCACCTTTTACAAATCCATGTTTTACAAATCCACCTTTTACAAATCCACCTTTTACAAATCCATGTTTTACAAATCCACCTTTTACAAATCCATGTTTTACAAATCCACCTTTTACAAATCCACCTTTTACAAATCCACCTTTTACAATCCACCTTTTACAAATCCACCTTTTACAAATCCACCTTTTACAAATCCATGTTTTACAAATCCACCTTTTACAAATCCATGTTTTTACAAATCCAGTCCATGTTTTACAAATCCAGTCCAGTCCATGTTTTACAGTATGCCTAGTGTGACATCAAATGGTTGAGAATTGTGCAAAATGGTTTAGCGTGATGCCAAATGGTGTAGCGTGACATCAGGGAGATCGCGCCGAAACACCAAAATTACAAAAGGCAAATGGTATAGCCTGCGAACAGCCAAGCGTGAATTGGACGATTGACGTCATCGATTGCGAAATTTGGCGCGAAACTTCAGGCTCGCACGGATTCCATGAACCACAGGCGGCGTACGTTAGTGGAAGCATCCAGTCCTAAATCGGTAAGTTTACCTGTCATTTTTGCCCTATTGATATTCAATTCATCCGCCCTCGTTCAATAATAGTCTTAGTCTTGGTTTACAAGGATGATTTCAACCAGTGGACGCCGGACGCAAGCTTTATGGACGTTTTTAATATATTTAATTTTTGCTGTAGTCACGAGTCTGTCAGGAATCTTTATGATTGTTGCCCTTCGACCCTTGTTTTCGTTTTATATTCGTACTTCGTTTCTAATTGGGATTGACCCTCGATGTGTTGCAGGAGTTGGTTTTTGTGTAGTCTGTTCGCAGACCTTCTATTTTCTCTTGTAAGATCATCCAGAGCGCGAGCGGGTTTCAATTCAGTCAAGGTCCAAATCATCACTGTACTGGGAGTCATGGTAAGTAATCTGATATCAGTGCTTTTGTAACGCAACTGTCGTGAATGAAAGGTCAACGTGATTCTAGGAAGGGAATTGTGGAAGGGCTGGTCTAGTAGGCTGCGAGAGCAGCCGGCTTTTTTGTTCAAAATTAACAGACACGTATTTACGAAAATTGCGAAAATTAGTAGACGCGACAATAATTAACAATAAGGTAATTAATATTTTTTGGAAGGAGGTTTTTATATGGTTGGAGTATTTCTCTCTTGGGTATTATAAAACATATTAAATATCTTCGTTACTTTCTATTGTTTGAGAATTACCTCAACTCCTTCCACATTCCACAATAACCTGTATAGTATCACGCAATCATACTAAGTAACGCAATGGAGTTGCGTGACTTGAAAAGTGTTCTAATCTTGTTGCTGAAGATATAAACGAAGGGATTGCATAACTACAAGGCCATCGGTAAGATTGCCAAAAAAGCGAAAAAGAAATTATTGTTAGCGGTTGCTAAAGTGTCCCCTTGCCCACCCCCATTAAATGTTAAATTAATTCTTAACTTTGTGGATATTTATTCGTCTACCTCGGGATTTCAGGCATTTCTTTCCTTTACAGGTATTGTTGCCCTTGTATTGTCAAGAGTGATGGAATTTCGCCAGCACCTAGATACGGCCCTAAAAGAAATAATTAGAGATCTCCAACAGGGCGGACATCGTGGGTATGATTCCGATACTACAGGTTTGAGACTGGAGGTTCTTTACGAGACTGCGTTGATTAATGAGGACATTTCTTTAGAAGCGATTGATTTAATCAATGAAGCTCGTAAACATCTGAACGTAACCTCGTATCAGCAGCAGCCTTTCCGTGGTTATGAAGCGCCAGTAGCGAGCGAAGAAGGACGCCGAGGAAGACCTAAGTTTGCGATTTCGAGCAGCAGCTGCTGTTTTTCAGAGGTAAAGAGGACAAAAATCGTTAAATTTCCTGTTTAAAACACTGAAATGAAGAAAAGATAGGCAAAGTATGCCAAGAGGAGTAACTACATTTTGGAGTTACCAGCGGATGCGAAGTAGTATTTAATTTCGTAGCCTTTTTAAGTACATTTTGAATTTATAAAGCGCCTTATGGCTTTTGGAAAGGTGCTATGTAAATCTATTATTATTATTAATATTATTATGAGCGTGTAAAACCTCTCTGTTTTGCCTTGTTCTGTTATATCTTTATATGTACGTTATTGATTGAAGGCGTTATTTTTATGTTTGAAGCTTTCGTGGAAATTACCGTTTTACTTTAATAGTTTAACAATACAAAAGTTACAAGTACTGAAGGAAAAACCCTGAACAGGAACTTCTTCCCTAAATATAGGGCTTCCCAGTAAAATAAAATAAAAAATTCAATTTTGGATCCTCTTAAATATTATTTATTTTTCACTGTTTTTAATAAACACGATATGTCTTTGATAGAGAACAATTTCACCTATCAAGGATATGGCCCATATGCTCGGTGTTAGCAAGCGTACCATTGAGAACCGGATGGCTGAGTATGAGCTGACGAACAAGTCCCGCTACAGTGACATACACATTCCTGCACTTGATATTGAGTTTGATGTATGTGTTGTGTTGGTTCATTTAACCTCCTTTGAAAACTGTATTTTCAAGAGGACTTGGAAGGATATGGTGTTGATCCTACGGCTTCGTTTCATGATGACATCGATGATGCAATGCCGGATGGGGTTGTGGTTCCCCTGACACAGTCTCCATTAGATGCTAATTCGTTTACCATTTTTAAGGAAAAAAATGTCGACAGTCCAAGGCGATGATTCATGGGACATTGGGCCATATCTGTATGCAGTGCAAAACGCTGAATCGTCTTAAAACTTAATCTATTAACCTAAGTTTCACCATTCGTTTTACGAAGGTACAAGTGTACCCCAGTATAATCTGTCCCCATCATATGCATAAATTAATGCTGTAAAGGTTTTAGTTGGAGATTGTTCAGGTTGTTCAAACTGACATAGTGAAAAGGGGTACACCTAACATCACTATACCAGTGTATCATCTCCTTTTCTCATTATTATTTCGCTGGGATTATTGATCAGCTTGTGGTTAATCTAACCTGAGCTCAGTTGGGTTCGGCTACTGAAACAGTAGTCATTGTGAGTCACTCCTTGTCATGAATGAACTGTAAACATCAATTTAATTCCAGAATTTATCATTCTGATAACAGAACATCTAAACAGATACACTGTAACAACTTGAAACTAAACTTAACAATTGTGTGAGCAACGTCTCTATTTTTTCCTGTTCTCAGTCTTTTTCCTATGCTCTTCTTTAATGATGTGACAAATAAAATACGAGCATACAGACAAGATTCATGAAGCTGATTTGTATAAATACCGATTTAGGACTGGATGCTTCACTAACGCCGCCTGTGGTTCATGGAATCCGTGGTTCATGAAAGCGAGAGAGCCTGAAGTTTCGCGCCAAATTTCGCAATCGATGACGTCATGCCCCCTGTCCACCGCTATACCATTTGCCTTTTGTATTTTTGGTGGTTTCGGCGCGATCTCCCTGATGTCACGCTACACCATTTGGCATCACGCTAAACCATTTTGCACAATTCTCAACCATTTGATGTCACACTATACCGTTTGCTGTAGCATTTGATGTTACGCTGGACCGTTTGATATTATCATGCTGAGCTTTTTCACACAGCGCGATGCCATTCATTGCTACGCTGTGCCATTTTAATAATACTGTGCTAGACCATTTCACACAACGCTATGCTATTTGATGTTACGCTGGACCATTTGATATTATTCCAAACTTATTCACGCGACTCTGTTCCATGTGATATTATGCTATCCCATTCGATGTTACGCTAGACCATTCCATCTTAGGCTGTATTGATTGTTATTACGCTATCCCATTTGATGTCACGCTAGACCATTCGTAAACTGTCTGTGCTGCTTCAACATTGAAAGCTATACCATTCTTTGTTTGCCCAGACCATTTTCCTTTATGTTATACTGTATTACAAACGAGAACTAAGCTATTCCCATTTAGACTTGACAGTTTAACTATTCGATGTTCCAATTCGTAATCGGAAGCTAGACCGTTTATTACTTTGCTAAGCTATTTTATTTTAGAGTGTTCTATTCCATCAAGGAAAGCTAAACAGTTTGTAATTTGCCTGTACCATTTCTTAATTATACCATTTTGTAACTGACACCTAGACCATTTCTGTCTTCTTTGTACCGTTTCACATCCCTGTATTTTTGGTGGTGACGGCCGCCCATAGTTTCAATGAAAAATTTCACAATTGTGAAGTAAACATGCGATGTTTATGATTGGTTGGTAAAATCATACGATTGTCCCACGACTGTCTCATGACCTGACATGTTCAGACTTGCCAGCGGGGGAATCCCCAAATATATCATCCGGTTTTCCGAGAATGTAAAGCTAAACGTTTTAACCGTTGTTATATAACATTTGTTGATTCAACAATGTTAGAACGTTTAGCACCCATGTTAGATGATGTTTGTTCAACATTTTTTGTTAAATGAATGTTTTGATTTCGATCAAACATTTCTTCCAACATTTCAACAATGTTTTATGAGGGGGACATTGGGGGGCTCTGAATACCGCAACACCGCAAAAAAAAAATCGAAAAACACCGCATCACCGCACGAAAAGTTGACGAAACACCGACACCGCAATATATTAAGTTACTTATAAATGAAGACGGCTTGGCGACTGGCTGCTGAAGCATAAAATATTAACTGGACAGTAGTATTTGACTATACTGTGTTACAAATTAACAGGTTTAACAAAGGTACGTGCTTTTAATAAATAAACACGGTGTTAACGAAGATATATATATATAGAAGCTATAAATTTAGTTCTGGACGACAAGGGTCGACGATTATTGTACAAGAGTCCAACAAGAAACCGTGACACCGCAAATAATTTCGTTTCACCGTACACCGGAGGTTTAAAAACACAAACAACGCACACCGCAGGATTTGAGATCACCGCAATACCGCAATGTGGGATTTTATTCACCGAAATACCGCATAAAAAACTGAGCAACACCGCAACACCGCAAACCCCAATGTCCCCCTCTTTTATCGTTTAGCCGGCCTTCTAACAATGTTACAACCCAACGACCAATCATATTTAAGCACCCAGTCCCCACCCAATACATCGGCTACTCAAAACACAGGGTACAGAGGAGTTCAATTTGATCGTGTAAAATTTGATCCGGCCACTGTTCTCTTTGAAGTAACGTCGCCGTATTGCGTTACGTTAAATATATACCGCAGGCCAAATTACTGTGGGCTCGGAAGATTGCGAAGGTCGTCTTACACTGATAGAATACGGAAAGGGAAGAAACCGATTTAGGCTTATTTTTTTCGAATCCCTGTAACTCAGACGAAATTAGATAAAAAAGGCTTCATTTTAAATATCTGATCTAGAATTTCTATATTCTAATCAAATATCTTTTCTCTCGGCACTTCGTGCCTCGTTGTCGGCACTTCGTGCCTTATTCGGAAAGCTTTGCTTTCCGAAGATAATTTGCGCCCGCGAGCCAGTGTTTGCGGCTTACGACATAAACAGACATTGCGGATCAGGCGATCGAAAGGATATGGCAAATAGGAAAACATAAAACGGTTGAAATTGGATTCAGGATTTTATTGCACAAACAAGGATTTAGTTTACAAGGTAAAGACGTTAAAAGCGAGTTTTGTACGATCAAATTGAACTCCTCTGGACCCTGTGTCGAAGCAGGCACAGGAAAGAATCGAAGAAGTACTTGGAAAAACGAGGACCTGAAAACATTAATCGAATGCTACGAACAAAGGCCATGTCTGTGGAACACTTTCGACAAAGATTACCACGATAAAGACAGAAAGCAGTTGGCAATATCAGAAATTGAGGAGATTTTGTTTTCCTTTTTACCAACTTCGGGACTCTTTTTTTCTTCTGTAGTAAGTTACAAATAACTATTGCAGCGAGAGCTTTTTTCTTATATCTTTCCGGCATTTTGAAAATTCCCCGGAAAAAATATAAACAAACGCCATCCATGTTTGCGTGATGTTATGACGTTTAGCCGCGCGATCTAACATTGTTATACAACAAATGTTGGACATGTTATATAACAATGTTAATACATCTATTAATTGTTTATCACAAAAAGGACAAGTAAACTCCCCCTCTTCTTTTAAGCCGTTATGAATATTTGCATCACAATTCATTCTATACTATTAGTGGAGATTATATTTTAAGTACAAAAACAAACAAAAACGAATGACGTCACGGCACAGCTGTGTCGTTTGCTCTTATATGTTACAAACATCACAAATGAATATGGGTTTCAATGAAAAATGTGAAGTTTCTGATTGGTTGGTTAAATCATACGATTGTCCCACGACTGTCTCATGACCTGACATGTTCAGACCTGCCAGCGGGGGAATCCCCCGAATATGACATCCGGTTTTCCGAGAATGTAACGCAAAAGAAATCACGCAATGAAATAAACGCACCATTTGTTTTTACCATTTAATTTTATCCATTTGATTTATCCATTTGATTTATCCATTTGATTTATCCATTTGATTTTATCCATTTGATTCATCCATTTGATTTTATCCATTTGATTTTATCCATTTGATTTTATCCATTTGATTTTATCCATTTGATTTTTTCAACAACTGAATCCAGCGCTGGAAGTAGTATATGAGTTGGGGAGTAACAGATTATTTTTTATAAAAATGATCTGGTACCCCCAACTCCTATACTACTCTGGATTTGATGTTTCTGACACCTGATTCCTTGAGCTCGCTAGCTTTTTAGCATGCAGCAACATGCATCCATGTTTTATATAGTTTATACCTGCCAACTTTTCCTGAGTGAAATGCGTGAGATTTTTGTCTTTTATTTCCGAAGATGATTCGACGATTTCTGACCGTTGCCGAAGACATCCGGAGATTTCCGAAGATGATTCGAAGATTTCCGAACATTAACAAAGAGTTCGTATCCAGTTCTGCAATGTGTTCAGACATGGTTTGGAGGATTCAAACACGACATATAGCGCTATTTATAGGACTATGTTTCCTCGTATTGGTTCAAGTTTACATATTTTTCGAAAGTGTGTCCGTTAATGCTGTAATAGCTCCAATTTTTCAGCCAGGCGTGAGAAATTGGTCCGTAGGCGTGAGCGGGCGTGAGATCAAAGTTTTCGACCGGCAGGCGTGAGAATCACGCCTAAGGCGTGAGAGTTGGCAGGTATAAAATTATTTATTAGTTTGAAAATGAATCAAACAATCCAATAGACCACGAAATTTATCGAAATTGTGATCCATTTTAGACTTGAGCAGAAAAACCATCCCGATCATGCATGCACACAGTATAAATTTGAATTCAATTTCCTAATTTTCCGCATCAACCCGGCATCAAAGCTATCAAGAAATCGTTCCCGCCCGTCATGATCCGGTCAAAAGCTACTCCTGATCGTGCAAAGACAGAGTGTATTGTCTGAATCGCCTCCGAAAGAACTTACCTCGAATGATGATACACAACAAGAAGAAAAGCGAAATGTGAATACAACTTTTTCTTGCCATTCTACTCCTCGTGACTTGTTCCGTCCAGCTTGCTTCCAAACTGAAGTGAAGCCGAAGTCATCGCATTCTCGTTCCCAGATCCTCCGTTTTCTTTGTCACGTGGTTGACTGGTCACAACATTTAAAAAAACCCGCGTAGCTCTGGGGACGAGAATGAAGTCATCGCGATTGCTTGTCCCCAGAGGAGCGCACACTGTCACAGCCGCGGAGTACTGGGGAATCTATCCCGTCATCCCCTGCGGGGGCATAATAATGTCAGATTTCAACAGATTTCGTGTTTATTTGACGATGGTTTCGTACTCCAAGAACATTGCAGGTAATTTTCTGCGGCTGTAAAAAATTGTGTTACTGCTTATGAGATGCTAGAGTTGGGTTAATACTTTTATCTTTTCTGCGTAAGTGTTTTGTTGAGCGATTTATGAGCTGATCAACCATTAGATTTCTTTTAATTGTTTTTTATAAGCATGGCCGTTGAATTTGTTATTGTAAGCTAATTTTATTTTTCCGCGCAAACGAACACCGTATTCTTTACACTAAATAAGCTTAAAACAGAATTAGATGTGGTGATGCAGTCTGCTAACAAGGGTAATTTGAAAAGAACATGTTGCTTTTATAATGACTGTTTAAATTATCGAAATACAAAAACTAAAACGTTTGCATAATTAAGCTGAATTGATCTGAATGATCGACCAGTTCTACACAGCTAATTAAAAAATTATTATTGGATGAGGTCAATCTCGTACCTAGTCCTCCTCAGTCAGTGGTAGTCGTCACCAGGTTAGACTCTGGGGAATGGAAAATATCAATTTTTTTTGATTGGCTGTTCGTGTAACATGGGAGAAGTGACTGGAATCCCAGATGTCTGGGATGAAAAATTCCATTCCCCTGGAGAGTTCGACATAAGGAAAAAACTGATCTATTCTTTATGTCGTTATGTCGCTAGTGCATACCAAGCTTAACTTGAAAAATTATTCAGTTCTGATTGCTGATAAAGAGACTTCAGTTTCTATGTAACAAGATTTTGGGAAAGAGTATCACGAGACAATGCTTTTATATTATGACAAAGTGAAAAGCCGATCAACACTAATCCAGGATTAAAAGTTAAACAAGCTTTAATTTCTCTTGTATAAACAGGGTTCAAAATAAAATCACAGCTTTTAGCTTGAATTTGTAGGCTTTTTTTGTCAAGGCTCATTTTTTCCCGGCTGTCAATAATGAATGAGCACGTAGTAGTTGAACTTTTTTTCACTTTCCGCGATTTGCGTGTGTGTACTGCTACACTAATTAAACAGGAATCTGCCAAGAACCCGTTGCCTAGCACGTGACCAAAATCTTCCTGAATTGAAAATATTTCACTTTCTTCCTTGAGAAACCTTGAAATTATAAACTGATTTTAAAACATTTCGCACATATCGCATGCTTTGAACTGCTAAAATAATGTCAGCGTCAGAATCTTCATTTTAATTAACGTGTTTCGTTCCAAACAAAGCATCGTGAACGGCTCTCTTTTTTAGGAGTTTGTTTCAAGCGTAAAATACCGTCACGCTTCTTCGACTTCTTCACTCACAAACATGGGAAATCCGTTCTGTCGAGCAATATGAATACAAAACTGACTTCAATTTGAACGAGTGAAAAGTCTTAACAACCGGCACTAACAAGTTTTTGTGCAAAATAATTCTTGATTACACGTGCAGAAAACATAAAGTCGGTAACGCAACGGTTTGTCTGGGACAAACTTGCATGTTTACGTTTCACGCTTGAACAAACGCGTAAAAGAGTTAGCCGTTCACGGTGAACAAGAATTCTCCATTTCAACTTTTGCAGCACGCTTCAAATTTTCCCAAACCTTTTTCTACTCTTCCTACTCATTTTAAAACGTTTCCAAAAAAGCTTTTAAACATTTCGTTTCTTGGCTGCTTTATTGTCTGATATGAAATGTTTACTATAACATCTACAGCGACTTTGATTTCAGTTGGCCGATCAAAGTCGATATTTTCTATTTCTTCGGTGAAAAGTCGCCGGTAAGTGTGGTAAAAGTGCCGGCAACCGCCGGCAGCCGGCTGCTATTTTGAACCCTGATAAAAGCGTTTTTCTCTACTGATGTTTTGTAAAGTTTGAGATTTAAGTCAAAGTCAAAACAGAAGGGCAAAAAAATATAAACACAAAACCTCATTGAAAAGTTGCAAAACTGAAATCAAAATTTGCGCTAATCCTGGATTAGCTTAATCGTCCTTTGAACAAACCCGGCCCTGGACTTCTAGTGGTTTGTCCAAAATGCTTTTTTCTTGCGCTTTTGTCAGGGTCCACTGATGTACATGTGCACATGTATGCATTGCTGAATGGGAGTATTAGCTCATAACCTCAACCTTATTTTTTGCAGCTTGATGTTTATGATAGAGGTGGAGTGAACAAATAAACAAACGAACAGAGAATGGGTAACACAGGACTAGGGAAACATAAAGATGTCCACAACTCAGATTCCACTTTAGAATTTGAAACTGGAAAGAAAATGTTTCCCCAATGACGGCAATGAGCAGGAAGCTAAGATGGTTTTATCAGGTGTGTACAATAAATGTGATATTATTTAGATAATCTGACTTGGGAGGCAGTGTGGCCGAGTGGTCAGGGCATCGGACTTGTAATCCGGAGGTCCCGGGTTCAAGTCCTCCATCCTGCCACTAGCTGGATTTGTTCTCGGTTGTCCCGAGTTCAACTCCTGGGCTGCACTCTGTAAATAGCCAACTGGTCTGTCTCCTGCCAGTTGGGATTTTCAACCATCAGGGATGTAGATTATAATAGCCGGGAGCCGGTAAAAATACCCGGCTGTCACGCTGATTTTTCCGGCTGAAAAACCATGTACAGTCTTTAAAATGGATACCTCTTTCTCCTGAATGTTTTTAGCCCAATATTTGTAACTTTTCTGACCGTTTGTACCTCTGTTATTGTCTTACTGTAAATAACACGACTGTATGTACGTAAACACGGCATTAGCACGCCATTTTGAACGACGATCGTGTGTTTGCTCAAGGCTCATTGACCAGCGGTGTCTCTACTTCATGTATGCGAAATAATGTACGCCAATTTGCGTTAATTAACGCTTTGCTTATTAAGGTCATTCCTTAGTATTGCACTGCGCATCCTTTCTGCGCATAATTAGCGCGCGCACATTAAAAACATGGCGGCTTTTTCTTTATGGCTATGCCCGCCAGAGAGGTAAATGATCGTTTTTTCGTAAACGAGCGTAGTGACCTATCATTTTTTTTCGCATATTTAAGTCGAGTAATCATCTTCTTTCTATACAAGGAGTATAGACCTATTCTCAGTGCAGAAAAATTAATAATCATGTTTTTTGGTTGATTTTGTAAGGAATTATGAGGTATTTTCAGTCGATTATATCTCTTTCGCGGGGCTGGTGACCTATTCTTTTTATTACATATTTTGAAACATTACATCACAATGTTCAACTAGGGAAAGTTTCAGAACTTCCCAGTGTAACTTCTATTTCGATGGAATAACCTTAACTGAATCGTGGTATTTATTCTTGTATGTATTGTAAGGAACATAAAAGACACATCACAAAGTTTTTCACAGCTTTATTAACAGAAAAACATTGATTCTTGCTTACTGAGAACAGTCCAAAATGGCAATGAATTAACCCCTGAAAATCGAGGAAAACGCATTTGCGAGAGTCTAGATTTCAAAATTTTCTGGGGGGGCATGCCCCCGTACCCCCTAGTAGGATTGTGCCCATCGGCCTCTGGCCAAGTATTTCCGCCTATTAGCTATATAATCCCGCCTGTCAAAAAATGAATCTACATCCCTGACCATGTTATGTTTTATTTGATATTTGTTTCTACACATGGCCCCACAAGCTTCTAGCTTTAACACAAACCGTGTATAAATAAAGTTGCTTTACTTTACTTTACTTTTACTTGCAATGAAGGGTCAAGTAGAAAACTATGCTAAGTGGGCATAGTGCGCTTTGCTCACTTAGCATAGTTTTCGACTTGACCCTTCAATATATTGTAACAAAGATTTTCAGATTGGCCTAGATCTGACAGGCCAGAACTTAGCCATTCTGAAGTCTGTGGTTTATTTAGCAAAGGAACCAGAAGTTGATGAGCATAGCGATTATGACTACGATGATGACTCTATGGAACCTGAGCCGCCACAGAAAAGAACTGTACCATCAGTGTTTGTCTGGGAGAATGGAGGCAGAGAGGTCTTACTTTCTGGGAGTTTCAATGACTGGAAAACTAGAATCCCATGAACCTAAGGTTAGTACAGTGGAACCCGGTTAATACGGACACCAAAGGGACATGAAAAAGTGTCCGTATTATCCGGGTGTCCATATTAAGCGGGCTGATATAAGAGAAAATATGTGTCGTCGGGACAAATAAAACTGTCCGTAATTAGCGGGTGTACGTATTAATGAGTGTCCGTAAAGCGGGGTTCCGCTGTATTTACAAATAGTCCCTTTCAACTTTTGATATTGTCCAGTAAAATAAATTAAATAAATAAAGTTAGCAAAAAATATATCGACAGTGCTGGAAAGAGTATCTTGGCCAAGTTTGAGAGTGATACCTTGCAAAAAAGGGAAAACATGGCTCTACATGTACAAAGTCGGGAAATTTTACAGACATTTGACTATATGCTGGGGGGTGAGTTTGTGCCCCCTAGCATAAGAACGTCTGTAACATTTTTGCGACTTTGCGGAACTACATATCTTTGTGATTTTACAAGATATGAATCTAAAATTATTTGGCCAATTTACTCATTTCAAGGTGCTCTTTCCAGCAGCGTCGATATAGTTTTTGCTAACTGGCCAATATCAAAAGTTTAAAAAAAAAAACGCGAAAGGGTCTATTCTGAAATCATACAGTAGCCAGCTAGCCTAAGATAAGCCATCATCTGAGATGGAGGAACAGGCTGGTTGCAGTGGCGAGAGCACTCGCCTCCTGGCCTGAGTTTGATTCCAGCTGGGAGTCATATGTACGTGGGTTGAGTTTGTTGTTGGTTCTCATCCTAATGGTCCTAATGCTTCAATGCGTGTTTATGGACCTTGACTTCATCTCAGTCCATAAACACGGCAAAAAGAACTTGGCCAATATTTCGCCATCTTGACGCTTGGCCAATAACCCATTATCATTATTATGTTCTTCACGTACGTGTCAGTAAAAATATTGTTAAATTTCATATTATTATAATAATAATTGAAGGGCATGGTGGAAAAACAGCATTACGACAATATAATTCTATTGTCGTAATGTCGTTTTTCCACACGCCCTTCAAATACAATCATTCTAAGCTTGAATTGGGAAGAGTTTGGTTTTGGATGGAGATGTTCTTCTTGAATTATTCTCATATTAAAACCAGTCTGCCTACACTGTACTTTAATTAGTTGTGGAAAGGGAAATATAAATTAGAAATTAATCATTGCATTTGGTGATCATTATGTTTTCCTAGCCAAGGAGAAATTCTCGGCCATAATTGAGCTGCCAGAAGGGGAGCATGAGTACAAATTTTGTGTTGATGGGCGCTGGATTCATGACCCAAATTCTGTAAGTACATACATGTACCATACACGATGAACCACATGCTGTGAGTCATTCCATGCGAGAGAACTTTCATTCAGTTCAGTTATGTAGATCAAGTTGGGTGGGTGGAGAGAGTGGGGGAAGGATGGGTAGCTGAGTAAGCTGACTGCTATGAAATTCATCTCTGCACTACATTACAATACATGTACAGTCATTTGAGTCTCTGAGTTCGTAACGCTGTTTTTGATGATATTCCCTGACTGCAAGTCTTGAGTTTCCAGGGAAGTTGGTCTTCATCGGTGGGCAAAAATGATAATTGATATTTCAACTTCTTTGTAAGAAAAAAACTTGGTTTAGAAGCAAAAGCAGCCATGAAGAATCAAGTTAACAGCCAGTCAATTTGACCGGCTGCCTGCCCTTAATGAAACCCCTGAGAATATCTTGCTAATTATTGATTCATGTTATTTAGTTTAAATATTTTTTCTAATTAGAAATTCCCACTAGCTTTTTAAGTTTGTTATAAAATAACTCAACTTTGTACATTTTGTAATTTTGTGTTATAACTGACGAAGACAGTGGTCTGTCAAAACATGTTTTCTAAAATTAAGAGTGTCATGTTTGTTTCTTAAAATTTTTACTTGTCTTCTGCTGATTTGTTCATTGTTATCTTTAGTTTGATCAGCTCAAGACAAGTTTTAATTAAAGATATGAATGTTACATGTAAGGTCAATGAGAAAAAAAATCAAACATATGTAGAAACAAAATTTCCCTGATTCATTTGACTTTTATTTTAACAGCCAACCACAAATGACAATTTTGGGGGCAGAAACAACGTAATCAATGTGCAGAAGTCTGACTTTGAAGTGTTTCAAGCTCTTGAGTCGGATGCTAGCGCCAGTATTGGTTCTGCTGGATCGATCAGTGAGTAAACTTCTTTTATGTACCAGGTGAATTTTTATGAAAATATCAGATATAAAAAGTTGAGAAAAAAGTACACTCCAGTTCACCAATAAAATGCCTCCAACACAAGAAGCACTTTGGGTTGGGGTAGTTTACTTTGTAGATATTTTCAATTGGTGTCTATCTAATACAGTCAAAGCTCTCTGAGTGGACACTCTTGTAAGCAGACAGCTCTGCTTACAACAGCCTTGACAAAGCCTTGTTTGAACTCTAGCTCATACAAACACTGTAAAAATTACACATTCCTGTAAGTGACAATCTCCAGTTGTGGGCACTTTTTATGCTACACGAGGGTATCCGCTTTACGGAGCTTTGACTGTATCAATAATATGCCACTAGCCATTTTTTTATGCCACCACTAGCCATAACGAGGCTAGAGCATGCCTGTTGTATATACATTCCTTACACCTCCCACATGGAAGAAAAAAGTGCAAATTAAACTACTTTGGGTTAAGAGCATTCATGCAGAAGGACATTTGACAAGTGTGAGTGGGACTCTCTAATTAAAAATGGTATAACTTACACAGTACTGCTCCTAATAATAAAATATATGGCTTTGGAACATTGAGGTAAGATTAACATGTATTTTTATTTTGTTTTAGAATCAATGTCGGGGTCTCCTCCTGGTTCATATGGCCAGCTCATTCCTTCACACCACAACCCTGTTATTGTGCAAGACGGCATGCATTCCAGTGTACCTCCAGTTCTACCTCCTCACCTGCTTCATGTTATACTCAATAAAGATGTTGTGGATCACAATGACCCATCCCTTCTACCTGAACCAAATCATGTATCACTCAATCATCTATATGCACTCTCTATAAAGGTATGTTGTCTCTCCGGAGTGGTATCTGGGGGGGGGGGGGGGGGGGGGGGGGTCGGAGAGAGACTCCCATATATAACCTCATGGCCGTTTAAAATTTTGAAAGGAATTGAACCCCTAAAAATGTACCAGAATCTCGCTTGTGGGTATGGCTCAAATTCATACGTATTCGCCTCAAAGGGATACCAATAGTCCATTTTACAGTTGTGTGCTTAGAATCCAGGCCTTTGAACAGAAGTGAGGCTGGAGGTGACTTTGTGTGATACAAACCTTCCTTCTTTTCAAATGTAAATTATTCTGTTATAATGTAAACTAGTTTATGATCTCTATCATCTCATGGTCACCCCTAACCTCGCTTTCATACAGAGGCTTGGTTACATTTCACAGAACTGTAAAATGGTCTATTCTAACAAAACCTAGTTACATGTATCCTATCCTATATTTTTCTGACTTAATACCCTAAAAGGTACCAGCTGAGGATACTGTACAGTCATGCAACTCTAACATTGGTTAATAATTTATTGTAGTGCAGAATTTATTGAAGTGTTATGTTTTTGTTTCTGTTTCCAGGATGGAGTTATGACATTAAGTGGAACACATCGCTTTAGGGAGAAATATGTTTCAACTCTGTTGTACAAACCAATCAAATAGCAACAAGATTGGACTTAACTTTGTTTAGTAGCCTGAAATACTGGCAGTTTTTGTGGGCTTGAGATGGTTTATCTTAGTGTGAGTGTTTAGCCACCATATTGGATTTGCAAAACACATGGAGAGTTGCAATCTCGTACCCAGAGTCCTTGTTACCCTTGTCCAGCGGTGGAGCAGCCAACAAGGACCTCTGGGGGGAAGCAATCCGCCTGACCTGCGCAGTAGTTGAAACATGGAGTCGAACACATGCGCAGTAGAACCGGAAGTCCAAGAATCCTGTCATGGTGGATCGCTTCCTTGTTGGCCCCTCCACTGCTGGACAAGGGTAACAAGGACTCTGGGAACAAGATTGGGAGAGTTGGGACGAGTGAAAGAGGGTGAGGAAGGGGGCAGAGTTGGGGGTGGGAAGGGGATAGAATAACCCCTCCTCGCCTTTCTGCCTGACTCCCACTCCCTTTGCCGTTCTTTTGCACTCACCCCAAGCCTCCAATGTTTGCCTAATCCAAGATGGTGGCTTATAAACACTCAATGGAATATTCAGTGCTCGCTCACACAAAATACGCCTGTTTTTCAGGCTATTTGTTTAGAAGTTGTTGTGATATTAGAGTTTTAAAAGGATATAGTATGAGTGGTTTCGATTGTCTGAACTACACAAGAAGTTCAGATAAAAGTGTAAATCTTCCATCCCCCTCCCCCCCCCCCCCCCCCCCCCCCCCCCCCCCTCTCTCCAAAGATGAGTTTGATATAATTATTAGGAAACGAAGTTTAACTTTTTAATGAAAGAAGAAGTCTGGAGTAGTTTTATTAATAATATCCTTACACTAAAAGTGCAAGGATATTATTCATCAGTAGAAATTATGACATTTTCATAGCTCAATAAATACTAACTTACTATTACGTATTGATAAGCTGTAAATTTTATTTAGAAACAAAGTAAAAAAGAAACTGTAAGTAGTTTATTTAACAAAATAATTATAAAGAAGCCAAAGAAGGCAATGCAAAATGCAAGAGAATAAGATACCTTCACTTCATCAACTTCAATTATTGATACTCAACTATTAAGTATACATAGGTGAGTGTTTTCTATATTATTTCGTAAATATTCTCAAATACCAGAATGTTTACGTTGGCTTTGGCTTCTTTTAATACTTTATGATAATTATAGATTTGTACACAAAATGCAAAACAACGAAACATTGGATGATTTTCCTAGTATTTTATAGTCTGATGAAACTTGTCTTCTTTATAACCAATGATCGTGTATTCCTCCTGTAAAATATCAAGTACAAGTTGTATATGTTTATGAATGTCCACTGTACAGTAGGCTGTGGGTTTCATTATGAAATAAATTATGCTTCTTTGGTACCAACGTCTACGAGTTATAAAGATTTGCCAAATGTTATGGCTTGTTATAACATGGATCGTAAAACCAGTCTTTACGATCCATGGTTATAATAAATAAATTCAATTTGCAGTTTGAATGCATATTATTATGTTTCCACGCGAACAGGCCTTACACGTCAATTGGTTACATACATTTATTTGGGCTCGTCACGCAATCTTTCTGGTGTATGTACACATCAACTGGTCACATGTTGCGTGACATACTGACACATCAACTGGTCACATGTTGTGTGACATACATTAATTTTGTACTCACACATCAACTGGTCACATGTTGCATGACATACTCGCACATCAACTGGTCACATGTTGTGTGACATACTCGCACATCAACTGGTCACATGTTGCGTGATGTACTCACACATCAAAGTGGTCACATGTTGCGTTACATACTCACACATCAACTGGTCACATGTTGTGTGACGTACTCACACATCAGCCTGGCTACATGAGCTAGTAGGGCAGGGACAGGAAGTCTATGGGAGGCACATATGGGAAAGTGGAAAGTTCAGGGACCTGAAACATTTTCGGCCCTCAAGTATTTTCCCAAATAAAGGGTGGACCCAGGTCCCTCCCTAAATCTGCCACTGCTTGCACATCACTGACTATAAAGATGAGTAGGTCTTGAGAAATTTATTGAATAATCTACAAAAGGTTTGTTGTTTGTAAACGTCTGTCTACACTCTGGCCCACATCACGTCGGTAAACCAGGTTACAGGAATGCTGAACATCGATAACTTTATGACGAGAGGATAAAAACTAATTTATTGAGCCCTAGTATCACCTTCAATAATAATTATTATAATTACCACAATAATATTTTAATTATTATTTATTGTCCCTAGAGCTTTGTACAAAATTTGAATACTTTAATACAAGTGTGCTTAAAAATAAATCAGATTGAAGTACCTACAGAATCCCTCAGCAATTGAAAATATTCCAAATGAGGAGTTGCCGAGTTGTTGCCTTTGTTTGAACTGAAACTCTCATGTGATCTTGGCGAACTCTTGCACGCTCATAGGATTTGAACCTGTACAAATATTTCTTGAGAGTTGTAGAGAGTTTACTCTTGTTTGTTTTGCGGAGCCCTGAGAATTGAAGAAAACTCTTGTTTCTGTTTGGCCTGGGCTTTAATAACATTTCCTTTCATTTTATTTGGAAATTAAAATAATGTGTGTTTCCAGAAAATATCCATACCCACCCATGGAAGATCATTGGAAATTCTGAGGGGGAGGTCTCAAAAGCCAACATTTTTAAAGGATAGCATGAAGCTAAACTGGAAATAATTCCAGGTGGGGGGTATGGATATGGATTTTCTGGAAGGTTCCAACAATTTTGAAACAGATACACCATCAGCAATACACCTATTCCTTGGCTAATCATTATTGTGAAGTGTAATGTAGACACAGATGTGCAGGTCACTACCGCGCCTTCAAAAACATGCCTCAATTTGAAATCCACCTAACACAATGCATGCACTAGCCTCTTATACAGACTTTATTTGGGCTTGTCACGCGAGAGCCCAAAGAAAGACTAGCATGCACGGGACATCATTTACATGTAGTTGGCTGAAATGATTGACAGAGTTTGAAACCAAACCATTTGGGATGGAATTTTGACCTCATAGTTTTCATGTTTTTTAAAGGCGCAGTAAATGCTGATAGTTGTAGCGGAAGCCTGTTCCAGGTGTTCAGATAGTGGGGAGCAGCATGAAGAATAGTGAGTGGGGGGAAAAGGTTTGTGCCGGTCCTCACTATGTACACACCTGGAACAGGCAGTGTGCAATCTACACGGTGGCCATTAAATTATCTCTTGGCTGGAAAGGTATTCTGTAGTTTCTGAGTTACAAATTAAAGGACAGTTTTCTATACTACTGACAAATTAATATGGCTTATGCAACTTCTGTCTTCCCTCTTCCCCTAGGCGTGGAGTCCACTGATTGGCAACTGAGCTTGCACGACATGGCTCAGTTTAAAGCTCACAATTTGTTACTGACTGAGGAAGTTTTATATTCAAATTGTCCAATTTGTGAACACAGTGCGTCTTCAGTGACTTTAATCCTTCCATTTCTATTGTGTTGAGCTTTCTTGATGTAGACTTTGAACAGTAGAACTAAGAGTCTCCAAGTTCTTCATTAATTTCTCGAGATTTCCACCGCTTCTAGTTTCTTCATCCTCTCCGAATCCTTCCGTCATATTGTCAAGTTCAAAATGCACCTGAGCCAAACGTTCTTGAAGCTCGCGTACTTTATCCATCTTTTCAATAGTGCAGTCCTTTCCAAACGCATGTAGTTTGCCGTGATTGAAATCGTGCATGAGATCTAGAAGCCCTTTCTCCATTTGTTTTACGTCTGTCCTGTCCCGTCAAAAAAGAATGTTCTTGAATCTTCGGATTAGCCTTCACCTGCGATTTCTCACCTTCTTTTGTGTCCCTAGATTTGCTTTTACTACTGCTTCCTTGGGCTTCCATATTCTTGGCCATTTCTTTCTACAAAATACAGCAAGACTTCGTTGTTTGTATTCAATTCAACTCTTATTACTGGCCGCCATTTTGAAAATTCCCATAGTGCTCTTCGCTCCGCAATCGGTCGGTGTCTAATCCGCATGCGCACTTAAATTTCCTTCTCTTCCACCAAAACTCATCGTACAGCGATGAAGTAAGTTTCATTCAAATCCCTTTGCATCCAGACTGTAATCTGCTAAAAACTAACGTATTCGAGCAATGAAATGCTAGCTCAAGTACTGTAGTTTCATTTGAGTAGGCACATTGAGCACAAGAACAATTAACTCTTGTGATATCTTACTTGCTGTAGAAGTACTATAGTAGGGGATCTGCTTGTTTTAGCACAATAAATTATCGTGTACGAGCCTCCTGTACGGGATTGTAACATATCAGAGGCTATCTCTGTTCTTTTCATTTATACGACAAAGCTTCTTCAATTAAATATTGAACGTGGTATTTTTAAGGCTCGAGTTGTGTAACTACAGTGGGTACAAGATTTACCCTGGCCATGGCAAGAGGTACATTCGACTGGACGGAAAGGTATGTTTCTTTTCTGAGATACCGCTGAACGGTTTTAATTAAATGGATAATCATTTGTTTGGTTCTAGCGAAAGCTAACTAAATCGCAATACATGCATGTTTTAGAATTTCATAAAATTAAATATAGTATTAAAAAATGGTTTGAACCCAAGAGTATTACAGTGCGACTACTAGAAGCAGGCCAGTTTGGAGAAAACTTTCTAGGTTTCCTGAGAAGTCCTCACTTTGTTGGTGTCAACTTTGTTGTAGAACTATTGTCTGTATGCTTCAATGCGATTGGTCAGTTTACGAAAAAGGTCACCATCCTTTGTTCTCAATGAACGTTTTGATTGGTTACTTTTCTTCAAAACTGGCCCGCTTTGAGTAGTCGCACTGTAAGCTCTATATTATCAGTAGTTCATCTAGTATGATCGTCTGGAGTGATGTCCTGAAAAGGACTGTTGTTTGTGGCTGACATTTTTGACAGCCTGAGAAGAAGTCATATTGACTCTCTTTTGAAAGCTTTTTCTTTCCTTGAAACAAGTTTGAAACATTGAATATTCTTCTAATACTGTGTTCACACTAGGCTGAAACATGTTTAGAGTAAACACGTTTAAAGAAAACACGTTTCACCTATATGCAATAGCATGCTTTCGACACGTGCCAACATGTTTGTTATTGCATTGTTCACATATTAGGTGTCCGTTTCAAACACACTTCCTGTTTTATATGTACTCGCATCAAATCTTTATTTTACAAAATGAGCTCAAACTTGCTGTAATTAAATTCATTTTGCGGTTTAATCTCACTTGTCAAGCCCTTCAGGCACTCGCTTACTCTCCATTTTCAGCCTCCGTGTTTAACATGTTTCGTCTGGCTTAGATCGAAACTACCTCGCGCCTCGTGAAGTTGTTCCAATCGTACTTAGAATAAACATGTTTCGATCATGGTTTGTATAATACACCGCCGGATGTGAACACTTTTCATATTGAAACATGTTTAATTTGTGATCAGATTAACATGTTTTGGCCTAGTGTAAACACACCAGCATGTTGTGTTCACACTAAAAGATGTTCTTGTGTACCTTCAGGTCTTTAACTTCCTCAGCAAGAAATGTGAGAGGGCCTTGCTGATGCACCGTAATCCCCGTAAAATCTCATGGACTGTCCTGTATCGGCGAAAGCACAAAAAGGGTAGTACTGAGGAAGTCGCCAAAAAGCGAACAAGACGTAACATCAAGTTCCAGCGCTCAGTTCAGGGGGCAACTCTTGAGAACATCTTGGCCAAACGAAATCAGAAACCAGAAGTAAGGAAAGCCAGCGTGAACAAGCTGTCAGGTTGGTATAATGAAATGCAATGGTACAAATAAGCTGTTTTTAATGTAAGAAGTAGAATTTAATAGCGCACATGTTTGCATACTACCATTTTCAAGCTACCGTGAAAGGCTAACTTTTTCCCGCGTTTGTTCAAGCGTGAAACATGCCAGTTTGTCTAGACAAACTGTCACGTTTGTCACATGAACCAATCAACTTTTAGACCGTGAAAATGTCACGTTTTGACAGCTCCGCCTTTGCGTTTCGGTGCGTGCAACACAGGTTTAGGAAACGTTGCATCAAGTTTTATTTTGTAATGGTAAGCCATGTCGCTCGTTCAAATCAAAGTCGTATATTCTTATTATTCTACCGAAAGGGTTACTCCCATTTTTGTGAGTGAAGAAGAGTTGTTAGAACTAAATTATGAAGTGTTTACAGTCAAACCGGATGTTCTTTTATCAAATGCTCTGTTATCAAAGCGGGATGACTGTTTATCAATAGATTGTGAGAAATTTAATAGTGAAAGGTTGACGGAGTTCTCAACGCAAAACTGAAAGTCAAATTTGCTCCATACATGTAGCTCTGGTAAGTTGCGATTTACATTCTGACAAGTTCCATTTTTCATTTTCCGCGAAACGGCTTCTTATAAAAGAAGTAATACCATCTGATCTCTGTATCAAAAGAGGGAAAATAATTTCCAACTAGTCACAAACAGACTACGATAAATTGTCAATCGTGAATTCACACGCATCATTCAATAATATTGCACTTATTAAATGTTGTCCACAAAAGAACATCCGATTTGACTGTAATAATACCTGGAACATTTTCTAGCAAATCTTTACATGAAGGGACAACGCAGCCAGCAACCTGTCAGTCCAAACTGGAAGATCGCGACCGCGGCGAGCAAACTGCTCTTGAATCTCCAATTTGCTCCAAGCAAACTGCCAATCACAATGTTGCAATGTGGCGCGCAAAAGAACATTCGGTTCCACTTAAACACTTCATAATTTAGTTCTAACAACTCTTCTTCACTCACAAAATGGGAGTAACCCTTTCGGTAGAATAATAAGAATATACGACTTTGATTTGAACGAGCGACATGGCTTACCATTACAAAAATAAACTTGATGCAACGTTTCCTAAACCTGTGTTGCACGTACCGAAAACACGAAGGCGGAGCTGTCAAAACTTGACATTTTCACGGTCTAAACGTTAATTGGTTCATGTGACAAACGTGACAGTTTGTCTAGACAAACTGGCATGTTTCACGCTTGAACAAACGCGGGAAAAAGTTAGCCTTTCACGGTAGCTCGAAATGGTAGTAGCCTGATGAGACAACATGAGAGACAGTTTGGGAGAATTCAAAAGTTTACAATCATACATGTATAGGCAAGGCTTTACAAGTACGTTCAAATTCTCCCAAATTTTCTCAAGTGTTTGCATCAGGCTATGTAAATAAGAAGCAGCCATTTTTTATTTCCTTTGTTGCTTGTTCAGACAAGTTCGTGTACATTTGTCTGCGGAGAGATCGGAGACACCAGAGAGAGAACTTACAGAACATAATTATTAACAGCAATAGATGAATATAAATGAAATAGACAACAATTGTCAACCGATCGTTGTTCAACCATGAGAATACAAGTTTCCATATTATGCAACATTGTTGTCCAGACATTATTCAGTGATGATTTTATTTTATACCTACATTGTTTGAGATGCTCATGAAGTGTCTTTGATTGCAATTTATTTCTGAGAAAAATGTTCTGGACAGGTGCATATTTTTGAAAAAGCGAGTTTCAATAATTATTATAGTCAGTAGTTTTGCATGTAAACAATGTTCCTTTATTTCCCCACAGGGCTGCAAAGGAAAAGGCCAGAACCAAAGAGCAACAAAAGAAAACTGTCAAGGTATTTTATTTTTACATTTATTTTATTTTAATTTCAATAATTTCTAAATATTTTTTTGTCAAAACTGCATGCTATATTAATTATTTAAAAAAAAATGTGTAAATGTACATAAAACTAAGCTGTGATAGTACATGTACACAGATCAGAGGTTATAATTCAGTTTCAGTATCTTAGCTGTGGTTAGATAAGAAATTATTATTTTAGTTGTTAATGTCAGTGACAGAAAATCTACTTGGAAAAATAATTCTGAGCTCTCCCTAACAGGAGTCAAATGTACATGATCAGTATGACCTTCCACAGCACCTGATCTTCCAGCACTCCAAGGAGCCTAGGCCACATACATACAATATTACATGTAACTGTAGGTTCAAATGTGACAACATCCAACATTACTGCTAGGATTAGTTGTATTGATATGTGAGTTATGCTACAGCAGTTGAGTTATGGCCTGTTATTGCCTAAGCTCACACATCTCTTCTCCTGTAGCTCAGTGGTCACTGACTGAATAATATCTTTCTCGTTGTGTTTCTACTTACGTTTGTTCTTTTTGTTTTGTATGCTCATTTGAACATTGTTTATTATCTACAGGCACAGCAACAACAGCCTCTCCGGCAAAAGCAGAAGGCCGCAAAGCCTACGCAGACAAAGGCTCCACGTGTTGGAGGAAAACGCTAAAATAATGTGTCTGTTCCTTGTCAAACATGTAATAAAGCCTTTGATGAAAATAATCTAGAACAGTGTTTTGTGTTTTGGTAGAATTGCATTTGAAATGTTCTTTGTGGCGTGAGTGATCTGACACTTCCATTCAGCTTTGCAAGCTGCTAAGGATTCTTCAAACTAACACGATGTCTTGGTACCTCTATAAAAAGTGCTGTCCTTGGTTAAAAATGCCCTCCACACGCACACACACGCATACTTGTACACTTCTTCATTAGGAATTACAGTGCTTGGTGACACAAAAACACTACTCATTCATTTTATAACTGGAAAATCTTTTTTAATTATATATGATTATTTCAAAATAAACTGAATTTTAATAATAATATTGGTTTCCCCAACCAAACCAAATTGTATCATCTAAAATTAGTGACACAGACATACATGTATCCTCATCTGTCCTAAGCTCTGGCTTGGGGACTCCCTGCAAATCCTGACTCATCCCCATTTGTCTCTTGCCCTTTTTTGGAAATGGGTGAGAGTTGTGGGAGACTGGGAGAAACTCGGTGACACAAGGGGATGATGGGAAGGAAAGTGAAAGATTATTCTATTGAAGAAGTGACTTGCAAACTTTGAACGCATAAGACTTCTCTTGCATACTTCAAACCACTGTAAACACCACAGAAAAGCAAATTTAAACAACATCAACTGATATTTTTTCTTTATTAAATATATATAGAGACAGCCCTAAATAATACCGCTTTTACAGTAGGAAGCTTAAATGTTCACAACAGCAATTGGAATATAGTAGTGACCTGTGACCACAGTCACAAATGGAGGATGGTACGCCTGTGGTCCTTTTCCTCAGTCTGAGCTCAAATGCATTATTACTCTGCGGATTAGAAAAAAAAACGTGAACGCTTCGATAACCACGCTTGGATTTTCCTTTGCCAAAAATCGGTCTATTTTTCCCCTGTAGTTATTTTATTGCTATTTTTTGCAAAGTTTTTCTACAAAAAACAAAGTGTAAATTTCATTTGAGTTTCCTGACTGTTCTTCTTGTGGTTTGATCATGTCAAAATTACATCAAAGTGTTCACGCTTTTTTGATTCGCACAGATTATTAGTAAATATTGTGTTTTCTTGCTGGCCCATATAATCGATAATGAAGAGAATGTGGGTGGAGGGCAATGAGGTTAGAAATTAATTTCTAACTTCATTGCCCTGCACCCACATTCTCATTTCTATAAAAAGAAAACTGAGAAAGTTTTGAAAGAAAAATAACCTGAAGTAAAATCTCGCAGTTGCTTGTTGGATTGTTACTGGGGACAAAATGGCAGCCAGCTTAATGATTCATCCCCAGTAACGGCCCCACAAGCGAGATGTGACTCTCCCCAGATAGCTTCCTGGTTCTAAAGTGGCGAATCATTGGTAAAACTGTTATGAAACACAAAACTACATGTTCTACAATCATAAGACTGAGCATACTGTAATGACAAAATACAACATTCATTCAATTCTACAGTGTACAATAGGGGGCTATTATTGGGGGATTATTGTCAGTTTTTTTTAGGGAGGGGAGGGGGTGTGTGAAGGGGGCGCTTATTGTCAAAATTTTACAGTACCATAAACTGCCGCTTATAAGCCCTGGGCTTATACAACTTCGTAAGGGTTTTGGATGGGCTTATAAACGGGGGGGGAGGGGCTTATAAGCGGCGGCAGTTTACGGTATTTGTTTACCAATATACTATATTTCCCACCCAACTTGTTCCGATCTAATTTACATGTTCCACATCGATGCACATTGACGGTAATTATCCTCAGTCTATAAAATTTTACATTGAAAATCCTTTCAACATGGAAATTCTCCCTACTGTTTTATTCATTCTCTATAGTTCTCCCTGGGATAATTTGGTTTTCCAATCAAGGCATTCTCATCAGTTATTTTCTACCTTCATCAGATGGAAGCACTGCAAATTAAAGGGCAGTGTCACGGGGATTTGATGTCATTTCAAAAAACCAAAAAACGTTTTTTGTATTTACAGAAAACTAAAAATAATGGTCAAATGTTGTTATAAATTACCATCCTAGTGTACTAAAACTGTCAATACGTGTCTCTGGCCATAGAAACTGGGTCGGAATGGATCGCAATTTTGAAAACATGTTAGGCTAACAGTTTTTCAATTTCTCGCATTTTCGTTTCCAAAATGCATTAGAACAGACCATAATTTGTTCCTCTTTCAAGAATTTGGTTGATTTCTTTGTCTTGGTGTTCTAGAATTATTTTGTAAATAAAAAAGGTACTGAAGCACAGTTTTGACCAAAAAAGGTCAAAATCCCCGTGACACTGCCCTTTTAAAGCAACTGAAGCAGCCTACATGTACATGTATTATTCATGCAGTTTTTGCTGTTTTCCTACTCTGACTATAAATGTAACATTGGGCGACGAAGTGAATCGGGCAAAGGTGGCAGTGGAAGCTAGACACCTACATGTATTTTTGTCAATTTTTTGTTGCGCCGATTTTGCCCGATTTACTTTGACTTTGTGATCGCCCTGACTAAGTGATCCTGCAGGGTCTCTGAGGTACGTAGGAAAGGAGATCATCAATCCCCCCCACAGTCTACCTCGAGCTGATCACTTCTCAATAACCTGCCCTAATCATCTATTCTTAGAATAGTAGTATTTTTTAAAATGTTATATTACACTGTAGTTGTATGTCAGTCTGATCATTCCATACACTACTAATCATCAATACTTCCAATTGACAGTTCAGAGATTTGTCTTTCGACAACTGCTTCACGATAAAACACGTCTGGGTAAAATATTGTGAAGCATTCTTGGCAGTGTCCATGCCTCTCTGGGGCAGCCAACTTGGCACAACTGGCAACTCTGCACTTGTCTGTTACTGTGGTGCGAGACCCAACGGATGACGATGAAAACTCAGATGGGAAATCTGCCAAAAATTGAGAATGACAACTTCAACACAAAGATTCAAGAATAACTCAATATTTACCATAATTTATTAATTAAATAAATTATTGACAAGAACTTGATCTTAATTTGTGCAAAACGTTTGTCCCAAACTTTTCAGATTTTGCTCCTACAAAGTGAATGCTGGGGGAAAATTACCACTATTTTTGAGCCTGTTCAAGACACGAGTTATATTTTTGTCCCCGCTCGCCACATTGTGGATCGTTGTTGCAGCTTCGCCGCTTTATACAGTTTGCACAAACCTCTGGCACCCAGGGTAGACATCTGTACTAATACTCAGTGCTACATGTACAATTATTATTTTATGTACATTACCTGGAATTGAATGTGGATATGACAGAGGTATTGTGCTTTCCAAAAAGCACCGAGAACAGTATCCACGTGTCTCAGGTGTTCCAAACAGGGTACAGTTGGTACCATGGCATTTCTGACCACTGATGTCATCATTTCCTGAATTTGAATTCTGATGCCTCACGCCAGATCTTTGAGTCTGCGAGACTTGCACAGGTCCCGGAAGTACGCAAGATGCTGATTGAGAGCTGTTACTGAACTGACGATTCTGCGTAGTAGTTTTGAGCACTGCGGTAGTTTGCCACTGACGCTTGGACCACGCTGTTGTTTACTAGCTTCAGTAGTTGATGTGGTACTTGGTTGTGTGTTGACCTTCTTGCGATAGCAATCCTCACATAGACCATTTGTATCCGGGGTTCCAAACCTCAAACATGCTGTTGAATTGCAAGGCAGTAGTGTAACCTTTAATGCTGGCCATTTTAGTTGCAGTTGCTTCTGTCTGTTGCAGATTTCTACCACTGCTGGCCTGAGCAATATTTCTTTGTTCCACCTTTGAACAGAAACAAAACCAAGTACAGTTAGATCCAAGGAAAAAAACTGCAGCTTTAGATATTAAATATACATGACACATTATAGCCCTAGAGGTCTTCCTAGCTTATGCCAATAGTTGGAACATTGGACTTCATTATTCATACAGTGTAGACACTTTACATGTACTCGCACATCAGTGTCACTGCCATCCAGTTAATACGTGTACTTACATGTCCATGTGGTCGAGCCACCTTAAAGTCATTATTAACTATCCATTGTGTGGAGGTTTCAATAATAGAGTATAAAAGTGTATGGATCGGGCATGGTCTGGATGAAAACCCAGGTCACTGTAGCAAGGTGGCGATTATTGGAGGTTCAACTGACAGTGTTAAAAAAGAACCACTGATGGACTAGCATTCCATAGGTTTTTGTGGACTGATGGGTTGCCAGTCCATTTTTTGTCAGGTTGCTCTTGACTAACAACTCGCTGGAATGAACACAACACAATGACCCTGGCCAAGGCTTGAGGACCGTTCAAATCAGAGTCCAAAGCATGCTAATCATTAGGTGACCACGCCTCCAACGGGATTTTTGTCTATCTACCAAATGAATCAAATTTTGTATCAGTTGAGTGCGTACATACCTGGTTGTTTGAAACTGCTGCAGATGCCACTGCTCCTTGCTGTCTGGACGGCTGAGGGACTGTTTGTCGATTTACTTGTAACTCTAGCTGATAAGCCGCAGTGTAGCACTGCTCGCACAAGCCACCTTCCTGCACCGCTGGCTTTCGACACCCCATGACACACGCAGCAGTATTAGCTTCAGTAGATGGTGCTTGGGGTGCAGCAACTTGATGTGGATGTCCAACCTCCCGGAATGACGATGCCCCGGGAGTGGTATAAGTTTGCGGCAAGGCACTTGTGTAAGCTGGTGCACTTTGTCTTGGTGGTATGCTTGATGCTGTGGTTAATGTACGACCAACCAGTCTGCTTGGCTGTTGCAAACTTGCCGCAGGAGTAGCATTTGATGGAGCAGCATTCAGGCGTTCACACTGTTGACAGAAGCCGCTTCCACCACTTCTTATCTGATTGCGGCAGCTTGGGTTGGAACAGTTACTGCAATAACTGATGGCACTTGTTAATGCTGATGTCAGCTGATGAGTCGGAGCAGCAGAAGCCAACGCTGACATGGAGCTCTGAGGAGGGGGAGCCACTGGAAAACTCACTGCACCTGATGTAGAGATTGGAGTGTTTCGTGGAGACGGGCCAGACTTCCTTGCATAGCATTCTCTACACAGGTCAGAGAATTGATGAATTCCTTCATTGCAACAGCCAGGAGAAGCGCATAAGACACCTTTTGTCCTACCACCACCTGTAGGTAACAGATTCTGTTTTGCAGCATGATTCGCTGGTGGTGATTGCAAACATGGACTGACTTGTGCTACACTGCCAACTGAACTACCTTCAGAGGTTATAAAAGCATGTATACACCCAGTGTAGCACTGCACGCACATACCATACAACGCAGGGACACCTGGCGATGGGCAGTGTTGATTCTGGCATTGGTTAGGTGGTGTCGATGGTGTGGGACTACTTGGTGGTAATCCAGTTGGAGACAGCATTCCCAAAGTGCTTTTCCATGTGGAGACAGAAGGTCCTGTAGCACCTGGAACACAAATTATGATGTTCAGGCAAACCAAAGAACTCACAGCCATTCACTTTGTTTGAACAATGCTTTGTTGATGCCAAATTCATGTAATTCATGCTTGCTGCCATTTCTTCGGCACTTCTCTCAGCTTCGAAGCACCTCTCACAAAGGCCACCTCTGCCAGTCATGGCACCATACTTGCATTCTGTGGTGCGACATTTAACAGAACTCGCAGCAGGGAGGGTCAGGGAGGATGATACCATACCAGCATTAGATGGTGGTTGTGTTGATGTTACAGTGTGTTGCTGTGACATACTGGCATTCTGTGCTTGTAGTTGTTGAGCTGTTGCTACAACATGTTGTTGCCTGGAAGGAATCTGTCCTATGGCAACATGTCGACTTGGTTCACAAGCAGGTCCCAAGGTCCTTAGATACTCGTTAAGGCATTGAGAGCAACGGTTACCAGTTTCGGTAGATCCATAGAAACTGCAGCCCTGAGTTTGACATGGAACAATCTGCAGAGCTGGCTGTTTGGTTCCTGGTGGATTCTGAGGATGAAGCTGACTGTGTCTCGCCACACGCTGATGTTCCTCTCTAGCCTTCATGAAGTACCCATCAATGAGGTCTTTCATGCAGCGGGGTTGCTCAGAAAAATTCAATTTTGCAACAAGAACTGCTTGCCTGGTTTCTCCTGGATTGCTTGAAAAGGGCACTTTTGCACAATCTAAGTACTGGCGGAGACGGTCACTTGCTAATGGCACCTCGTGATCATGAAGGAAATGAACCGGTAATTGCATTCCATCATATTTTACTAATGGCACGGCATGTGTGCAATTAGTCGAGCTTGGAGCAGGCTGGTTTTCAATACCCAGATCCAGTTTTCCATCTTCAATACTGACAACTGCAGTGAAATGACCATTTGAATAGCCAATTACCAATGGACTTTTCACACAGTCGACAGAGTCCCACAGCAGAGGCAAATAAATACCTCCAAAGTTTATCGGAGAGTATGAATCTCCATAAGCTCCTCTTAGAGTCTCCTCTGACAGCACTATGATGGTACGGCGCAGAATGTTGGCAAGGACAAATATGTGGATTTCTTCAAGGCTTCCAAACTGGGCACCATTTGGACCAAACGGAAACTCCGTCTGTGAGATATGCCTAATAACTTCCTCCCATTCATGGTTCCACTGTTCCTCTGTTCTCTGGTATCCACCAATCTGATTTAATATCTGCTGTTGCTCTTCAGATTTCCAACGTCTATGGTAAAATCCTAAAACAACGACAACAACAAAAAGTGGTTATATTTTCATCAGTCTGGAATAAGGCAAGTGAATAAAACATAGTAATTTGCATGGCTCGGTGGAAGATCACTATTGCGAAATACACTGTAGAACCCACAGGTAAATAAACGTTTTATTATTTATAATTATCATTTTCTTCAGTCCTACTGCTACTAATAAGCATCTTGTTCCCATAGGAATTTGACTTACTTCCTCAAGTGTAATTATAGACACACTCTAGATCTGAAGTGTGAATAAACTACATTATCTTTAGATTATGAATCATTAATTGCAATTTCCTCTTTCCCTTTTAATTACAAAATTACAGGAAGGGGGGGGGGGGGGGGGGGCGAGATTGACTTACATTGCGCATTTAAGGGGCAAAAAGCGACAACTAAAACCTCCTCCACCCAACTCCCCCCTCCTCCCCGACCACTCACTATCCCCCTCGACCACCCCCCCCCCCCCCCCCCTCCCCTTAAATCTTAACTTACTTGTACCTTCCACGTCCTCCAGCAATGCTTCGTAGACGGTTTTTCTGAGAATTTGGTATCGATCGTTCACAGCCCACATTCCAATCGAAGCTGCATGCATCAAGCAGTTGCCATCGCCTAGCGTGTTCACTGTAACCATACGACACAACGAACTACTCCAGTTGAGCCTCCTAGCGGTCTCCAACTCTCTCAGAATGTGCCCATCGACAAGAAAGCTTGTACACGAATTTTCGGAACTCGATGGTGAAATCTTGAAACGAAGGCAGCACAAATGAATACTTGGTGGAAGACTCGAGATAGCGGTGTTTAGTGGCGTCCTCTGGCACGACAACATCTTTGCGTACGATCTCTCGCACGTCCAAAGCGAGTCCAAATCGTTCAAAGAAATGTTTCGCTCAAACAGATGACTTGGCGGTTGAAAGAAAGCCATTGTGCTGTGTACTGCTGTACGTCGATGGAAACAAAGATTGAATACCAGAATCTTTGTTTAATAATTATCCCACTTTTTAACGGATCGAGACGATTCCAGCATGAACATTAAAGTTCAAAAACTTGTCGTACGAAAAATCCAATCACGTATAAAAATGGTCTGAAACAGGAAAATGAACTAAGCGTCAAAGTTTGGAAAAAAAACAGCTGGACGTAATCAACCAAAAAACTCCCATGGTAAACTTCGTACCCTTTTTAAAATTCCTACTAAATTACCTTGAAAAAAGATCCACCTTTTACGCAGTAAAACTCTCCACAATCTTCTTGATGAACGAAACCACGAACAACGACAATCACATTTTATCAACGTTGGTTTCCCGGGACTTTTCCCGCGGGGAATCCCCGACCCACCCTGCTTGGTCACATGCAATTTTCGTCCAATAAAACTTCTCTAGGGTAGGCAGGGGCCGTACTTTCAGAGTTTGAAACATGTACTATTTTCTACCCTTTTTTTTTGTTTAAAATTTCACAGCAGCCACTAAAGCATATTTTTCTGTATTTTTAATACTATTTTAGATGAGTTTTTTGACCAAAGCTTTTTATAAGGCTTGTTGGACATAGATTCGACGAACACTACCCTTGAAGATTTGTTTTATTCCGTCCAGCAAATCGTGCGGGGCTCAACACACGCATAAAGAAATGCCGTAATTGTTTGTCAGTTTCTTTTCTTAGTATCTCGGGAAGTTTCTGCGTCCCAAGATCGTAAAACAAGTCCAGGTATGTACATACTAATCACTTTGTCCTTCGGGGATTTTTCTTTTGGGGAAAATATGATATAATCATGATCAATCTTTTACAAAACGACGACATCTGTAATGTAAGCCTCAGCGAGGCTACAGTACCTGCCCCACTCCGCAGTCCACCCTTGTCGCGCAAATAAATCTTTTTAACGATAGTTAACAAGCCTTTTCAGTTTTTAAGCTTCAATTTTAAATGAACCAGAGAAGGGACATAAATATCATTAATAAACAGTTATTTAACTGACCTTCGATTGAGCCAAAATATTTCACGGTCTGAAAAATTTGAAGATGGGGCATGGCCTGCAAAACATGGGCGTGAAAAATCACATGATTTCGAACTCGTGCACTTTATGCACAAGAAAAAAAAGTTTCACAGGATAGTAAAATTAGTTACACGAGAAGGGTTGTTTACATTATACATTATTGTTTATCTAATTAGCAGGCTAATTAGGACCTGCTGGTGATTTCTCAAGATGAAAGTCTGCAGTTTTTTCCCAGGAAAAAGGTGGGGGGGGGGGGGGGGGGGGGATTGGGTTACTCCTTATTTAAAAGTGACAGGGAGGTGCAAAAATCCGGGGACTGAAGTGAAACCCCCCAAAATCCCCTAAACCAAAATATTACCATTGAACCGGCCTCAAAACAATCCCATGTTGAATTCATTTTTGTAGCACTAATTAGGCCATCCCCATAAAAGTGGGGGGGGGAACCGGGGGTTCAGAACCTCCCGCTTCCCGTACCCTGCTCCCGCCTCCCGCCTCCCGTACCTTTGTTTCCGACTCCCGCCCCTTTTTTCTTTGCTCCCGCCCCCAAGTAAATCAGAAGGCTCAAAACCCATGTTTTTCATAAAACTGTGCACTGGCACTACCAGCTTGACACTGACACATGTGTACACATGCCGCTTGACATTTTATGACCTATGACATAACCACCGTGACAGGGTTTACAATTTCACCGGAAGTAAGCCTGTTTTTTAGCCCCAAGCGCAAATTTTGTCTGATCGGATATAAAATGTTGTCTAAAGACAAGTACTCTAAAGCCTCGGAGGATGCTACATGCAAGTCAAATGACATTGTCGGGTTCTTGTTTTTGATAGTATTCTAATGCATTAATAAATAAAGAAAGTTAGCATTTTGCATTTCTCTCCCGCTTCCCGCCCTTTCCTCTCCCGCCTCCCATACCCTCCCGCCCCCTATTCTCCCGGGCTCCCGCCCCCCTGTCCCCTTCCACATAAAATGTTTTGCTTCCCATCGCCCTCTCTCTCGTGAAAGGGGTCGGTTGGTCTGTAAAAAAATAAAAAGAAAAGAAAAGCCGAGAAATGAAATATTGACAAATTATACATATTATAAATAATTCCAAGCGAGCCTTGATTATATCTTCCCCATGACTACCATTTTGCAACCAGCCGATATCACCCTGAAAAGTGTTTGAAGACATCATTACTGGGCTGATTTAGATGTCAGAGTGACTTTAAGATGTAAACAAAGCATATTTAAACTTGGAAACACCTGAAAAAAAGGGCACAGGCAACGAATCAGAAACTTTTTTTTTTTTACTTTTTGAAAAAAATGGGGGGTCGAGTGATTGGAAACAAAGCATTTATGGGGATGGCCTATTAAAAGTACGGTACCATTTTTTACTGCGAATCTTTCCAGTTTTTGAATACCCTAAAAAATCCTAGCCTGCGTCGCAGACCAACTCAACTGCAGGTAGTCCGTCCGTTTGCGAACCAGCGACCAAAAGCTTGTTCAGACCGGCCCTCTGCCCGCTAGTAAGTACGATTAAATTAGACAGTACATTCTGATTGGCGCTTGTATAAGCTTGTTCTTTTTCTACCCCAACAAATCCTGATCAGATCTTAATTTCCAGTGGTCTTAGTATTATAGTATCATGTTCTTGTGATCAGGGAATGCTAATGCATGCATGGTTAGGCAAGTGAAGAGTAAATAGATCGATCTGATAAGGTGTGTTTCATTGTACTCTTCTTTTCATAGAAATGGCATCTTCAAGCAGTAAAGGGAAAATCACAATAATTGGCAGGTTGGTGTAAACAAGCAAAGTAATAATAATATTATAATATTAAAATAATAATTATCATTCATATGGTCCTTAATTAATTGCAGCTGCTGTACAGTGGTAGCCATGCATGTGACCTTGTTTTACTGTATGTTCAGCAGTTTACCATGCAATCAAATGCGACTTTCATGACAAAACGTTTTGTGCCCGGCCGGACTACTTGCATATCTGCCAGGAGTGAATGAACTAAACTAGATACCAGTCAGTAATTCTGGAGACTGCATCAATTTAGATTATTGTCTCTCATGAGTAAAGGACACATGCCAAATTACTCTACTGAGTGAAATATTTATTTCCAACATTAACCCTGAATTTCCACCATGCTGTTACATGTATATACTGAATAACCTCACTGGACAGTTAAAATAAAATAAAAAATTATGTAAATCTTATATATACATTGTAGATGGCCACAAAAGGTTTCCCCACCTATTAATGTATTGTTACATGTATATGATTTTTGTCTTTGCTCACTAGTGGGATAATAGGAAGATGTTGGTCAGTGGTAAGTTAAAAAACTGTGTTACTAAAATTATTGATGATAAAGCTTAAATTATGTTTTAATAATTAATAATGTTAATTAGGCCAAGTAGATGACTGGAGGCTCATAGCCTGAGCTCGGGTAGCTCATCTAATGTGAGGTGGAATTAAGCGGACATTTCTAGGCATTCCTAACGTTAACTCAGATTCCAAACCCGGCCTAGCTAGCCTGCATAGCTGGCGGTCTTGTTGGAGCACAGTGTAAAAAATTTGTAAGTGGCAAAGCCGCGAAAGTGAGCAGCGAATTACAAATTTTTATATTGTGCGCCAACAAGACTACCAGCTACGCAGGCTAAACCCGGCCAGTTCAGTAGCCTAAATGTAATACATCCATCTAGTGGAAGGCCTGCAGGGCAAAAAAAAAAAACTACATTTACTGGCCTGCCAGGTTGGCGTTGTGGACAGAGTACTTATATGCAATCCTGTATAAGAATACCGTATACTTATAAGAACCAGAACCATTACAAAGATGACTTGATGGAAGTTACCGGTGTCGTTTCGTATGTAAGGGAGGGACTGAGAAGTTAGAAGAAGATGAAGAGCTTGTTGAGTAAACAGACGTTTTTTTTGCACACTCAATTCTCTCGGCCGCTTATTAGGGACATCTGAGATCTCACCAAAAAAAATTCCATACTGATGACGTAGCCCTACAGATGACATAGTGTCTCTTATTGGTTATTGATCAGTTTTGAGTTTTGATATGCAAAAAAAAGAAGGACTGTGAGATTTCGAGATGTTTTACTACTGCATAATTTTGTAAGAAATTACCCATCAAATTTGAGTGAAATTAAAATTGATCCTAAATTTTAATTTCTAGATATTCTCCAGTGCTGGTTTCAATGTAGCATTGTATGATACAGTTGCCAGTCAGTTAACAAATGCAATGACAAGCATTGAGGCCCAGCTGTGTGACATGGAATCTAAAGGGCTGATGCGTAGTCCAGGCATGACAGCTCAGGAGGCTTTTAAGTTAGTTGCAAGCTATGATGACCTCGGCAAGGCATTAGATGGGGCTATGTATGTCCAGGTAGGAATTGATAAATATTAGAAAATTCATCAAACTAATTAAGGGGTAAGCTTGATTTCTGTTGCTCTCTCGAGTCAGGTCTTCATTCCTTCCTGAGAAGATAGAGGAGGAGTGCAGACTTGTTTCCCAAACAGCAGCTGGTATTGAGCCTAACAAAGGGGTGATTCAGTCTTCACTGAAATTTTAACATTTATAATCGTTTTGAGTTTGGACTAGCATCCCATCCAGGGAAGCAGCAATGAATACTCCTACAATATACAGTGGAATCCCGACTTCTCGAACCTCCAAGGGAATCAAAACTGGGAGTTTGGAATATCCAGGGTAAAATTACAGTGAAACAAATCCAAGGAAACAACTTTAATTGGTTTGAGTTATCGGGATGTTTGAGAAATGGAGGTTTTGAGAAATCAGGATTCTACTGATGAGTTGCTTCATGCTACAGAAACCAAGATAAGCTCTACCACATATTCAAGGAGCATGTTAATATTATTATAAGTTAATGCATTTTGTAATAATTTTATTTATTATTTCTTTTTTCAGGAATGCACTCCAGAAAACGTTGAGTTGAAGAAAAAGGTGTTTGAAAATCTGGACAAGTGTGTCACTTCCAGTGAGACAATATTAGCTAGTTCATCATCTTGTATTGTGCCATCAAAGTTTACTGCATCTTTGAAGCATCGCAGTCAGTGTATTGTGGCCCACCCTGTGAGTATTTTCATACATGTGCCAGGTTCATTAATAATGTCCAGAGCTCTTTTCTTGTTCTCGTTATTGTTGTTGTTGTTGTTGTTGTTGTCATTGTCTGTCTGGTAAATCTCTTTGGCTATATTATGTCATTCTCCCCCCCCCCCCCCCCCCCCCCTTCCCCAAACTGTTCAGTCCAGCTACTGGTCAGTGTCCAGTACAGTTGAACATCTGCAAACGGACACCTCCCATACGGTAGGTGGACACCTCTCGCGGACACTTAGTCAATCATGTACCCGACAGCATACATGTAGAAACACTTCATTTTTAAAACAGTCCCATAAGCGGACACCTCTTGTAAGTGGACACTTTTTCTGGCCCCAAGGATGTCCGCTTATGGGAGGTTCAACTGTACCTATTTTACTGTTCTGTTGCTAGTAAGTTGCTGTACATATAAGATATTAATTTTTTTTACAACAGCAACTAGCAACAGAAATTAATTTTTGTGTGTTACAAATGATGGATGTACATGTGATGCATTTTTCTTTCAGATCAACCCTCCCTATTATGTACCACTAGTAGAGGTTGTGCCTGCACCCTGGACAGACAGTAAAGTTATAGACCAGACAGTAGCTTTAATGAAGGACATTGGACAGTCGCCTGTTGTCACCAAAAAGAAGTCAATGGATTCATTTTAAACCGTTTGCAATATGCTGTTATTATGGAGGCCTGGAGACTAGTGGAGGTAAGAAGACGTGTGGGGGTGGTAAGGAACACAAGCTCACTGAGGGACAAGATTGGGGAAGACTGGGATTAGACCTGACTCAATTATTGCCATTACTGCGCATTTCAATAACACGTGAACTCTGTCAATCAACTTAGCGGACCTCTCAGGAAACAGCTCACTAGCTCACTTGAACGGGTTCAAAAGTTCACGTCTGTGGACTGTGATTGGTAGAATTCGATCCATATGTTTGTTTCTCAGTTTTGGCAGGGTCTTTTGGTTGTCGTCGTTATTGACGGCAATGGCAGCAAAAAACGCAGTCCTAAGTTGGGTTTCGAACTTCAGAATTAGCCAGTTATAGAAAGGGCAGTAATACATTGTATCCATGATTTGTCCCCAAAAAAAATCATTTTGAGTTTCCTAAAATTACCACAAAAACGCGACCGGTAAGGCGAGCGCAAAACCACGTCTGTCAGGCTAATCACCATCTTCTTCATTTTTTTTTTTCCTAAACTACACCTGAGAGGTAACGTAAATTTTTCTGTAGGATGGCGTATGCTCCCCTGAAGATATTGAGACGACTGTGACAGAAGGCCTTGGACTGCGTTACGCGCTGATAGGCCCATTTGAGACCATGCAGCTAAATGCCAATGGTATGTTTAGTTATCATACTGTATGTCTGGTGTACTTTTAATTAGCTTAATAATCACCCACTGAATAGTGACCAACATCTTATATCTCAAATATGAATTTCTCATTATGAACTGCGGATGAAATAAAAACATTAATGAATGAATGATCCTCGCAGTGAAGTTAACAACTTAATATACAGTTGTTTAAAATAAAGCCCCCCCAAAAATTCGATTCAACCCATGACCTTATAAGACTTTTAAATTATCAGGAGCAATGACAATCTCGTCCCCAGAGTCCTCGTTACCCTTGCCCAGCGGTGGAGCGGCCAACAAGGAGCTCTGGGGGGAAACGATCCGCCTGACCTGCCCATTAAGACCGGAAGTCCAAGAATCTTGGAGTCCGTTAGTTGAAACATGGGTTCGAACACATGCGCAGTAGAACCGGAAGTCCAAGAATCATGTCATGGCAGATCGTTCCTTATTGGCCGCTCCACCGCTGGACAAGGGTAACGAGGACTCTTGGAACGAGATTGGAGCAATGACAGATTTGCGTGTAACTGATGCGCAGTGTTGTTATTTAGGAATCAGAGATTACTGTGAAAGATACGGTGCAAACATTAAAGATGTGTGCGAGGAACAGGGAGGACCCCGGACACTCGCTGGTGAAACACTGGACAAGCTAGAGAAGGTGTTAGATCAGAGCATTCCTTTAGATCAACTGAACCAAAGAAGGAATTTGAGAGACAAGAGATTAGCAGCTCTAGCACAGCACAAAAAGCAACAGAACAACGAAAACAGCGCAGTTTAACGCTTCAAATCCAAAGGTCAGGATCCAAATTCTCATTACATACATCATACATTTCTGTAACTATCCTTTAAGAGAATTTGGTCACGATCACGTCCTGTATTCTTATGGTTTGTCTAGTTGAAAATCATAGAGCGGTTTTCAATTGGTGTCGTAAAACTGGTAAAACCAATGGCCAATCACAACAAACGTGAACAACAAAACGAGGCGAGCCAATGAGAACTCGAGGCAAATACACTTAACCGACGCCAAGCACGTGAAAACGCGTGTGACCAAGTCGCGATTGGTTTTGGGTTTGCATCTGATTGGTTGAGTAGGTGGCGCGAGATTTCAAGCCAATCATAGAACCAGAAAATTGTGAGCGCTTTGATTTAACTTTGACATGATCAAACCGCAAGCTTTTTTGTAGAAAAGCTTTGCAAAATTAGCAATAAAATAAATTCAGAAAAAAAAATAGGCCAATGTTTGGCATTGTAAGAAAATCCAAGCCTAAATCAAATTATTCACGCTTTTCTGATTCACACAGTAACCTTCAGATGCTGTAACTGAAGCAGGTATTTTTAGCCTGCGTAGCTCGTACTTTTCTCACGCAAATCGCCAAAACAATAGCTGCGAATTCGCAAACACGAGAAGACAATGGTTTTTTCAAAATATAATGTGTACGTTTTTCTTTCTTTTTTTCAGTGTCATCAAGCTCTTAGGAAGCTATTATCCCTGAATCCATCGGACATCTAGACTTTATATTTATAGGTTAACGTAGCTTTTGTTTAAATTATAAATAATTAAAAATATTTGCCAATGATTTGTAAGAATGACGATAAGGACTATGTAGTAAAAAGACGCCTAGGTACAAATAGTTACAAATTATTTGCAAGAATGGAGATAGTGAATATTCTAAATATAAAATCGTCTACTTTTTATTAGAAACTTTATTGCAATTTCCTTATCAGCCTACATGGTACTTTATTTTGACATAAATAAATGTTTTGGTTGTATCCTAACGTTTCCGCAATTGTAACGGTGCAGAAACATAGTTATAGGGTTGGTGTACGTGCAGCGTGTTGTGAGAGACGCGGTGGCCTAATAATAATAATAATTATTATTATTAATAATTATTAATAATTATTAATAATAATGGTTTAGCGCGTTGGACTCCGGATCAAGCTGTCCTGGTTCGACCACTGACCGGTCATAGTGTATGTCCTTGGGCAAGACACTTTACTCTCACAGTGCCCGCTCTCTCCACCCAGGAGTATAAATGGGCGCCGGTGATTGGTTTGCATTTGAATTAACATGTGAGTAAAACTCATTTTCATATGAAAGGATTTGCACCAGGACGGTGGAGGACCCCCTCCCCCTCCCATCAAGTGTCACCCACGGTGGTCAAATAAATTATTTCTTGTAAATTATTTTTCATTAGAGGGTTCCATACAATTGTTCGATAAAATTTAAACGCATATTTTGGCAATAAAAAATAACTACTAGCCTTGCATCTTTGTGTTTATTTATCTTACTCTTTATTATTCCACTATTATGTCATTTCACCATATAAGGTCAAGAGAACATGTAAAATATGAGAGCGTATTACACTGTAGTGTCCTGGTTTGACCGGTTTAGAACAGAGCGAATACGGAGAGAAAACGGAAAAATGAAAATGTTGCACCCGCATTTTTCATCGCCCCTACGGGGCTCGGAAAAATACTACGCAACTCGCCAAATATCCGCGCGTATTATATGTTAAACTATCAAATAAAGTGTATGTAATGACCGCATACTTGTTGCAGGCGACGAAGGACCATGTTACCTAATCTAGCCGTAATCTTGGTGTTAGGTCGGTGTTAGCGAGAAGAAATCTAGAATGTTGACCGGAAGTTTGTTCCATATCCAACTCGTCCTGCCCTTTTTGGGCCAACCGCTGATATATCTCGCTGGCACTTTCATAGGCAAAGTGTAAAGCACAAGCACGGATAAAAAAACAAGTGGTTAGCGCGCATGCGTTTGGCAAGAGAGCACATGATCACTTTGATCGCATCGATTTCAACTGTTTGGGGAGGTTTGTTTTCGAGTTGTACAACATACGAAAAATTTCTACACCCTCTAGTTTTCTTTTAAAATATCCCTGCTATTTGAAAATCCGATAAAAATTCTTATTTTTTAAACAACCGCCTTTTTTTTAGTTTAAATACCAGGCTTTTTCCCCCGCGAATTGAAGCCATTTTGAACCGCGCGCACTTGAGCCTGCTACTCGTTTACGGCGGAAAGAAAAAAAAACGAGGGGCCCTGGAGACGAGGATGCGGGTCAATTTGAAGGGGGAAAACCTAAACTACAAGGAACCACAAGGCTGTTGCTATGGTAATCTCCAAACCTCCATAACTTTGGATCCCGGACTCCAGTGGGCATCAAAGTTTGTAGTGTTTGTTCGATTCACGTTCCCTTTAAATTTTTGAGCCATGCCCATATTTGGTGTGTCACTTGACCAAAATGAAAAATGCCCTAAAACTCGGAAGGATTTGATCGTTTTCAAATTATTACTCTAGTATTTACTAAAGAACGTCAATATCCACAACTAAGGAATATGAAGTGTGACCAAAATCTGAATAATTATTAATATTTGTGGTCTTCGGTCATAAAACCGAACTATCAAATAGCAACAAAGCGACCATTTGTGGACATTAAACTTATAAGAAGCTCCGTTTAGGTCTTATAATTCGGTGGTCGTACCGATGCATCAAACCAACATCAGCAAATTTAACCAGTTCCGGTTAACAAACAATAACCAGCTGTGATCAACACTGGGGTGGTCAACAAACAAAGCCCAGTTTGTTGCCACATACCCCCACCCCCCATCAAATGTTTTTAAAAATGCCACCCTCCTGATAGACGTCCGCAGACATTATTTAGCGGTCAGCGGACTAACACTATTTCAATCGAGGAAAATCGAAAGCAATACACCGATTGCAAATATGGCGATCTGTGCACGAAAGCGAGGCTTTTCGGTGACAACCGTTGCTAAGGGCCGATTCGCGACTCGTTCTCTTTTACGAATGCGAGTTTTTTTATGCTTTGTTGAAGCCGTTTTTTCGAAGATATTCCAAGAACAAACCTATATGAAGGAAAAATATCGTTCAATAATCTGTTCTCAATACTTGGGCGGCATTTTCAAGGTCAGAATGTTAATACAGATTTGTTTTAGTTGCCTGATGTATCGTGCGTGGACGCCATAGCGAAGAGGGCGGAGTTCTGCAACTACAGTCGTGTAAAATCGTTAAAGGCCGCTTTATTTACCATGCACATACGAATAAGCTTAGGCATAGAAAATGATAAGGGATTAGTAATCGATTAGCCGATGATTCAAGGCACTGTTGCGCTATTCCTCCCTTGTAACGTTAACACACGCAGAGGAAGTTGCGCGTCGATGAAAAATAGATATATTTCCACGACTAACCTTTCATGTCAACCTACATGTATATAAACTGTTGTACGATTTCAATAAAGGAAATAGAATAATAACTGAAGTCAAGAGTGTCTCTCTGTCTACATTCAAAACTGGAATTATAAATTATGGACAGACCTGCAGAGAAGATGCAGTTTCTTCGTATTAAAAAATAATGCGAGCTTGAAAGGCACGTCGGAAAGTAAGTTGTTAGCTATGTTCGAATACAACATGTTTAGCTGTCTTTGATTTCTTGTACACCTGATTACAGTTTTAGAAGTACTGAGATTGTTTTTAAAAAGCAGTCGGTCGCTACAACGGTATATTATTCTTATTAACGGTAGTATCGAAAACGAAGACCCCTAAAACGAAGACCGAAGACCGAAGACCCCCACTCGAAAACGAAGACCCACTCGAAAATGAAGACCCACTCGAAAACGAAGACCCACTCGAAAACGAAGACCCCCACTCGAAAACGAAGACCCCCACTCGAAAACGAAGACCCCCACTCGAAAACGAAGACCCCCACTCGAAAACGAAGACCTACTCGAAAACGAAGACCCACTCGAAAACGAAGACCTACTCGAAAACGAAAAAAAAAACAAATTATGCAATGTTTTGGGCCACGGATGAGTTTGGTGTTTGATATTGCGTGACACAATAATGACACTTTTCACGCCTCACCCCTCCCCACTACAACTTTTTTTTTCGCTCTTTTCGCCTTCGCGCGCCTCCCACCCTCTCGGAATACCGTCGAAGTATCCTTTTGTAAAGGATTTGCTCTGTATGAAAGGTATCTTGAAACCGCCATGAAACTTCAAATTGGGCACAAATAAGCTAATGACATAAAAACATGACCGCTGTGGTTAGCACATGGTCGCACTGACCTCTGTGACCTCTGTGCATGTGACCTCTTTCACACGCGTCTCGTGTTACCCTGGGTGGAGGGCAAAGGGTTTTTGCGTGACGCGTGATGGCCCAAAAATTTCATGGGTCTCGCAGTCTTGTTTTTTGAGTGGTTCTGTATGTCTCGAAGTCTCGATTTTTTTGTAAAGCCGTTTTGCCATCGACGGGAATGGCAAAATCGCACAAAAACTCGTAAATAGCGGCACAAGTCTTGTTTAGTTAATTATTATTTTGTTTAGTGTTTTGTTTTATAGTCGGTTTTGTTCATTTCCTGTCATTAATATTTTGTCACGCAACCCTTGGTCAACAATATTCCCCAAAACATTGCGTAGCAAAGCGGTCAAAAGAACTGTCGTAATTTTTTCCTTCGTTTTCGAGTGGGTCTTCGTTTTCGAGTGGGTCTTCGTTTTCGAGTAGGTCTTCGTTTTCGAGTGGGTCTTCGTTTTCGAGTGGGGGTCTTCGTTTTCGAGTGGGGGTCTTCGTTTTCGAGTGGGGGTCTTCGTTTTCGAGTGGGGGTCTTCGTTTTCGAGTGGGTCTTCGTTTTCGAGTGGGTCTTCGTTTTCGAGTGGGGGTCTTCGGTCTTCGGTCTTCGTTTTAGGGGTCTTCGTTTTCGATACATAGATGTTATTGAACTAGCGTGAGGTCCGTATTGGGAAAATATTGGTCGAGTTCTTTTTTGCAAGTTTATGGACCGAGCCGAAGGCGAGGTCCATAAACTTGCAAAAAAAGAACGAGACCAATATTTCCCAATACGGACCGAACAAGCTAGTTCAATAAAGTTTTTATTATAATGGCTTTTTAAAACATTTGCTGAGAAATTAGTGTAACCATTCTCGGCTAACGCGCGCGCGCCAAAGCTAAGCATATTCTTGCATTTTTCAGGCCACTTTGAGAAAAGTTTAACCAAAATTGTCCGCCAGACATGAGGAAAAAATTTTCTTCTTAGAAAACAGTTTTCTTTTGTTCAATGTTTCATAAAGGAATTTGGCGAAATGAGTTCGTGAGCGGTCCATCTTTGCGGTCCGTATTGCAAAATTCGGACCGCTCAGGGAACCAATCAGAATGTTCCTTTTCATCGTGGACCAGTTTGCCATATAATAATACCTCTTATTAACCGGGGGTAACACAAACTGAGAATTAAAGTGCTATACAATTCACTCGCGACCGCTCAAGTAGCTGTGAACTCTTTCTGGGCGATTTTCGCTAAGAATGCCTGACCTAGCAAATATCGACGGAATGGCATCGCCATTAGCAATCGGCGACCAGTGAAAATCCGACTGCTTAAACGGTATAAAGAACAGATTTTTGTATGGTTTCGAAATCCACAGAAAGCATTCGTCTTCAAATTTTGATGAGCCACGTCTAGAAATGGCTTATATTAAAATATGTCGGTGAGTTATAAATTATATTAATTTTGAAATGTGTTCACCAAAACCGCTATTGTCAGAATAGAGCGACTGTTAGCGATTGTAAGCGATTGTAGTTGTGGAAATCCTAATGACCAGGGTAATCTTCGATATGGCGTCCACGCGCGATACATCAGAATAACAATGGCAACTGAAACAAATCTCTATTAACATACTGACCTTGATAACGCCTCCCAAGTATTGAGAAAACATTGTTGAACGATACTTTACCTTCATATAGGTTTGTTCTTGGAATATCTTCGAAAAAAACGGCTTCAACAAAGCATAAACAACTCGCATTCGTAAACTGAGAACGAGTGGCGAATCGGCCCTTAGCAACGGTTGTCACCGAAAAGCCTCGCTTTCGTGCACACGTCGCCATATTTGCAATCGGTGTATCTGCAGAACGTTTTCACAATGTCCTGCCGATAAATAAGGAACATCTCGAAATCATGATGTGAATACGAAAGGGACATACTAAGGATTCTACTATTTAAAGGTTTGTATGTGACAACTTACACTCTTTACTTTACAGTTTCTAGTAAAAATCTTGCTTTTATCGCTTGCAAGACCGAAAGCCGGAAGTAAGCTTATACATTTTACTTTTAGCTGGCTAAAAAGATTCTTAGCAGTAAATACAAACTCAGTGCTCAGGTTTTGGCAGCTTTTTTAATGGTTACGTAACTGACTGTAAATAGACAAAACTAAAAGAACCGTCAGGTTTTCATTTTTCAGGCTCGAACTAATTTTCCTGAATTTGGTCTATTCGAGCCTATTCATTCATTTTTGAGTAAATGTATTTCTTGAGTTTTTAAATAGACCCCATATATTGTTAAGGCTAATTTACACGCTACGATATGTCGGGCCGATTTCTATTTTATTGGTATAGCTCGAGATAAAGTAAAAAATATATATGTCACGCTGCAACATATTTTTATAAATCGGGCCTATTCTTGTCCGCTCAGTACGTCAATATGATCGCAACGATCGCAAGAGTGGTTTCCATCGTTGCGATCGCTGCGATCGTTGCGATCATATGGAAACCAGGCTTTAATCCTATCAGTCAAAATTGGGCCGACAAATCGTAGCGTGTAAACCGGCCATTAGTTTCCTTGTTCGATACCTTTGATTTATTCAAAAAATGTTTCGTGAAAAGGAATGAACAATCAGATTTCGATCCAAAACTGGTCGTGAAAAATCAATGTTTGCGTGACGCTTGGAGCTGCAGGCGGAGTCACACACGTCTCGCGTCACAATACTGGAGTAGACTGCTGCATGTTGAGGTACTGTGGGCGTTATTAATTTTCAATAACCTTTTTTTTAATATTGAAGTAAAAGCCGCCAAACTTTTCGACTTAACTTAAATTTATTTGGGAACAATTTGGTATGGCATGTTATTGATCACTGAACTTGTGCTACCATGGCAACCATATTTTGACAGGAATGCTTTGCAAAATTTCTACTTGTCATGGTTTTTAAGGAAGAAATAACTTTCTGGCAATAATTTTTGCCCTTTTAAATTATTTTAGCATTTTATTCATGGCTATTGCCTTAAATGGATACCCCAAAATCAGATTAGCCTACTATAGCACTAATTAGCCCCGAGAAAAACACTGATTAGCTCGGAGAATAGCACCCCGGTTAGCCTACTATAACTCTGAGAATGATTAGCTTTCTTTTGTGGGTTGGGGTAACGTCTGATGTTATTTTGGGGTATCCATTCTAGTCACGACCTTTTATTCATTGGTTTTGTTTACTTTTGAGTCATTTTTGGTGGTTTCCTGATATTTTGGAAAAATCAAGAAACCCAAGATGGCGTAATTTCTATGTCATATGACGTCATCATCGCGTGTTTCGTAAGTCAAACGAAATATTTTTGGACGTACAATATGTCCTCTATATATATATATATATATATATATGATCTTGGAGAAACGGAGAGGGGGAGGATTTCCCCCCCCCCCCCCCACCCCAGTCGGTAAAGACAAAAAAGAGCCCAGTCATGACGTTATAGTCGCGTCACGATTTCTATGCTTCCAGAGGTTCTAAGAGAATGAAAGTCTCAAATAATAATCAATTGTGTCTACAGTACACAGATTAAGTACGTTCACCTCAGATCCCTACCTGCCCTATTTTGGCTGGGCTTTTTTTTCGTTCGTGAGCCTCCCCTATGTATCTCAAAAAATATTGACGCTACGAAAATGAAACTTATCAACCTCGATTCCAGGCCCTCTCTCCTTTTCCTCCCTTGTCGTTGAGTAGAGAGACGACGACAAGGGAGGAAAAGGAGAGAGAGCCTGGAATCGAGGTTGGAAACTTATATGGTGTGTAAAGCATCCAAAAATGTTTATTTTAGTGACAGTCACGTGTTATGACTTCATACACGCCATAATGACGTCATACATTTAAAAAATCCGCCATCTTGTTTTTAATTTGTTCAGAAAAGTCATAAAGTTTGGCTATGATTCCGGGCTATGATTGCTTGCTTGAATGCTCTTCAAGTACGATCAATTTGAAATCAGCGCGGGCACTTTCTGCCCCCTGCGGGTTAGGATATCATGCTTCGCGCCAGTTTGTCTTGTGGTACTCTGTACTGTATTAACACATTTCTTCATTTTACTCAGTCAGAACCGTTTAATCATGGACAAAGTAGATGTCTGGGAAGCATGCATCATTACAGATTCAGTAGCAAAGTTCTTTATGAAAACCAACCGTTACCTTGCAGCCATAGAATTTCACAAGGTGTTGCTGACGCTGGAGAAGATTGTCGAAGACTTAACTTCATCGCGGCAAGATAGCGTGAACATTAAAATATACAATCGCCTTACTGAGGCCTATCTCCGCATTGGTAACTACGATGAGTCAAAAGCGAATGCTAAACTTGCTCTTCAAATAAGCAAGAAAATCGGAGACAAAAATGGAGAGCTAGCATCTTATCTCAAACTTTGTGAGGTGCCTTGTTATCTTGGCCGGTACGACAAAGCAATCAAATATCTCGAGAAAGCACTTCAACTAAGCAGGGAAACTGGAGATGCAGAGAAAGAGGCAGAAAGCTACTGCTATCTTGGTGTATCACATTATTTACTCGGTCAATCAGAAAAAGCAATGGCGTATCTACCGAAGTCACTCAAATTGAGTAAGGAGATCGGAGATAGAAGAATGGAAGAAAAGGCATTAACTTTCCTCGGTGGTTTGTTTTTAGGCCTCGGCAAGGTGTCACAATCAGTGCAGAAACTTGAGGAAGCTCTTAAAATTAGTGAAGAAATTGGTTCTTCTGCAGTGCTAATACTAAATTTCTTAGGAAAAGCTTATCAGTCCCTTGGTCAATATGATAAATCAATTGAATATTACCAAACAGCGCATCGAGTCAGTAAAGAGATACATGACAGTACAAGTGAAGGAAGAGCCTGCGCTGAGCTCGGCGAATGCCTTTCTCTTGTTAAGAAATACGACGAAGCCATCATGCATTTAGAAAAAGCCCTGGAAATAGGCAAGTCAACAGGAGACATACCAACAAAGGAGACAGCCTGTGTTGCACTCGTCGGTATACACCTTGCTCTCGGTCAACAAGAAAAGGCGGCGGAGTACAAAGAGCAAGCGATGAAAAGTATAACGGAAGATGAAGGCAAGGGAGTCAGGCAGTCCTTGGCGCTTTTGTGCTTAGCTAGGGATTATGCCGCTCAAGGAGGAGATATGCAACAGGCATGCGACATTTCGTCTGATAGTATCTGGTACTCTGAAGTTGAACGTGATACTTTGAATAGCAAGTACAAACTATCTCTAGGGGACATGAAACACAACATCGATGTTTACAAGGATCATTGCTACTATCTCATTGCTCTCGGCAGGGTCCGCGATGCTTTATGTACTGCAGAGCGAGGACGTGCCCGCGTACTGGGAGAATTGTTATCAAAGAAATATGCCATTCAAGAAACGCGGTTCGAGTTGGTTAACGAAGATAGCCTCAGTAGCTTGATTGGCAGCCTCACGACAGATAAACGACTAGTGTTCATGGCTGTTATAAAAGAGGTATTTCTGTTCTGGGTAATGACGACAAAAAAGGAACTGACGACAAGGGCTCAAACAAAGTCACCAGAGTCGTCCAAGAGCACTGTACACGACATGCTGGAAAACATTCTACAGAAACAGAGACGAGATATTGAATGCGAAGACCGTTCATTGTCAGCATTCTATGACTCGGAGCCGTCTACAGCTGGCGATAAAGGAAACGAAAGAAAGAGAGGAATACGACTCGTAGAATCGGATGACGCGGAAGACTCGGACGCATTGCATCTATTGTACAACATGTTTATCTCTCCATTTGCAGATCTTATCGAGGGTCGAGAAGAGATTGTGCTCATCCCCGAAGGATCCATGTTTATGGTTCCCTTCTCCGCACTGCAGGATGCTGAAGACAAATATCTGTCTGAAACATGTAGAATCCGCATCATTCCTTCCTTGACAACACTCAAGCTGATCCAGGACTGCCCAGCAGATTATCACAGCACCACTGGAGCTCTGATCGTAGGTGATCCAGATGTTAGCCGTGTGCCACGACTGGGGCAACTGCCAGCGGCAAGACAGGAGGCAAAGGAAATTGCCGATCTCTTAAACGTCTCAGCTTTGTTGGGCGAGCAAGCAACGAGGGAAGAAGTGCTGCTAAGGATAACGGATGTCTGTCTTATTCACATCGCTGCCCATGGGGATGCCGAAAGAGGAGAGATCTGTTGTACTCCTAACCCATCTTCTCCTCAAGTTCCAAGGAAAGAAGACTTCATGCTGACAATGGAAGACATCGCAAAGGTTGGTATCCGAGCCAAGCTGGTTGTACTCAGCTGTTGTCACAGTGGTCGAGGAAAGATCATGAAAGCCGAAGGAGTTGTGGGTATTGCTCGTGCATTCATTGCTTCTGGAGCTCGTTCAGTACTGGTTTCCCTGTGGCTCTTGGATGACAAATCCACCAAAGACTTCATGATTCGTTTCTACGGGCATCTGGTGCGTGATAAACTGAGTGCAAGCGAGGCTCTTCACCAGTCCATCAAGTGGATGAGAGAATCCAAGATGTACATCGTGAGTGACTGGGCACCATTTGTCCTGATTGGAGATGACGTCACGCTGGACTTATAAGGAAGCTTGCACGTTCCTTAGTGTACAACAAAGAAACTGTCACAGAAGACGGAACTGTATCGAGCTTGAACGTTTCTTATATACAGCTGTTTCGTGAAAGGCTGTCGGAAAAAAGCGCACGCGACAATCCCGAAAGGTACTGTGGGTAGTTTTAAGTTCACGGTTCCTTGACTTCAGCATTTCAGGGAAATCTGAGAAAATGGCACGAGACGCCATGGACGTATGTTTGCGAGTGCTAGAAGTGGTAATGGGCTCCTGACCTTGCTGATCAGTCCCAGACTACCTTTCGGATTGTCGCGTGCGCTTTTTTCCGACAACCTTTCTCGAAACAGCTGTGTATAATTTTGTTGCTTCACATAATTTGTTAAGCTCAAATGCTTTGCAGATTTATTTGCCATAATGCGCGAAAATGCAGGTGATTTAGATCAGGAGACATCGATAATGTTCTTAATTTTGTATCGGCCGTCAACTATCGGTAAACAAATTAATTCAACCAGAACTGTAAATAACTCCGAGATATTAGGAATTCTTTTTCTAGTTATAATTAATGTTTTGCAATAATTATTAGTTATCGAGTTGTTCTATGAGAGAATACTGGCGCAAATCAGTTATAATTATTCTGTTGATATTTGTGGGTTGCACAAGGTAACCATGTATATAAACTTGTACTTTAACAAGAGTGTTTTCAATTGAGTGTCGTAAGGCCCAGTTCAGACGCCGTACTTCACATGAGCCGAATCGAATTCGAATTTAGGCCGACCCAAATTAATTTACTATGTGGTTAATTTACCTTTATCAACTCTGAGTTGATATCAGCACCACAGTTTCATTAGAAACTAATCACTTTGTCCAAATTAATTTAGACCGGCTGAATTGATTCAGACGCCGAGCTTAATTCAGCCGAACTTAAATTAACAGGGAAAATTGCTGTTATACTGAAAAATACATTATAATAATTCATGCATTTGTTTCGGCTCATGTGAAGTTCGGCGTCTGAATCAAAGGCGGGAAGAACGGCTGAGCCGATCCGAATTCATTCAGCAGTTCTAAATTGATTCAGACGCCGTACCTCACATGAACTTAATTCATCGAATTCGATTCGGCTCATGTGAAGTACGGCGTCTGAACTGGGCCTAAAACAAAGACATCCCAATTGCCAATCACAACAAACGTAAACAAGACAATGAACCAATGAGAACTCGAAGCAAATACACGTAACCGGCGCCAAGGGCGGGAAAATGCGCGTGACCAAGTCGCGATTAATTTTGAGTTTTGATCTGATTGGTTGAGTAGGTTAAATAAAACCCAGAGCAATTCCGGTTTGCTTTCGACACTCGATTGAAAACCGCGCTACTTCAAGTTGGTACGTCACTTGATAGTCGAGTCGAGTTTTGTTTCGTCGCATGCAGTTGAGTTCAAACCAATAACAGCTCATCTAATTAGTTCTTCACTGCTAAAGTGACGATATCTGGGGCTTTACTTGCCTAGTTCAAGTTCAAGTTCATTTTATTTGCACTTATTTTTTTAAGAATTACAATAATATATATATATATATATATTATATATATATATATATATATATATATATATATATATATATATATATATATATATATATATATATATATATATATATATATATATATATATATAAGTTATAAACAAGAAAGAAAAAAAAAAGAGGAATAAATATATACAATTTATGTAAAAGAGTGCGTAGTGGTCAAAGTAGCCAAAGGCTTTCGTGTTGACCAGTACCACAGAAAAACTAATCGAGGAAAAAAATAAGTTATGGAAGATGGACGACGACTGTACGACTTTTGCAAAAGCCTTGACAACAAATCCATTTCGGGATCTTCGCATGCACCACGTGACCCGTAAAAGACGAACTAGGCAAGGCCTTAACACTCATCAAAGCTGTTGTGACGTCATCATTTAGTACGATACAAATATTAGTTCTATCAGCACCTGACGCCCAAAAGATTATAGTCCCCAACCTCGTTTTCTCAATTGAAATTGGAACATATTTTCGCCTCTGCGCATGTAGTCTCGATTTCAAGTCGTTTTGTGAGCCCGCGTTCCTCGCCCCACACACGTTGGGAGGAGGATGCAAACCGGACTCCCAAAACGGCTGGAAATAGAGCCTAATGCACATGCGTAGCAATAAAAATCTTGCAACATTTTTTAGATCTATATTAAACAAGTGCCATGCATTGTATTATAATAATTTAGTTAAAATTTGGGAATATAATTGTTTGAAAGTGTTTGTAAGTGTCTTTTGACTCGAAAGAGCAATTGATGTCAAAGTTTCGCGCTCGGCGATTTTACGGTTCTTATTAGCCAACAAATATCGGAAGCCGTGTGCGTCACTCGATTGCTTAAGGCGTTGTTACACTAGGTTTCAATGTTTCTTATTGTCTTGCAATTTTGTTGCGCCGTTGCCAGTCAAGGTGTACGAAACGTTGCTAAGTGTATCACCCCCTGGCAACGCATAAAACAACAACTTTCTGTGCGTGGCGGAAAGCGCGCGGAAACTGTCCGTAGAAGGATAGAACACAACACCAGTTATGAATGTTTTATAAACTTTATTGAGTGTGTACCAATTACTTACTGCAAATCATTCTCAGTTAGAAATTCCATACAAACTCTATATGCTATTTTGTGGGAGGGGAGACAGGGGGGTCTGAACTTCCCGCTTCCCGTACCTTGTCCCGCCTCTTTGTGCTTGTTCTAGTTAACAATTAGATTATGAGCTCGAGATTTCTATGATGTGATAGTTGATGAGGCCGCAGGCCGAATCAACTATCATATCATAGAAATTGAGAGCGAATAATCTAATTGTTTTAGTAAAAATTATAACAATTGTCTTGTTAACTCTAAATTCCCTTCCAAAACTTCGGACAAACGAGAAGAAACCGCAATTTTGTAGACGACCTCAAGTCATTGCACACTAATGGCTGATAGTGTGCAGTAGCTCAGCCAATCAGATTGTCTCATTTGCATTAGTGTACAGTAGATTTTTACTAATGCAAAATATATACACCTTACACCCGAAAAGCAGATCTTAGCAAGGGCTATTGGATTCCAAAAAGAAAATTGGGGGTAACCACGCATTTTTCAGAGATAATCAAGCTTCAATCTGGAAAAAAATGCTGAAATAGCATTTTCTCGGAAAAAAAGAAAAACATATTTTTTCGCAGATTCCCTTTAAATTTGCCTTGACATACACGAAAGCAACAATAAATATAAAAAAGCTTTAAAATACTTAACAAATGGTAATATAACAACTACTGTTTATGTGTTTTTTAATTAAAAATCATCGCAACGTAGCCATTATCAACCCTGACAGCTCTCCTCTGGTATACCAAAAATACAGTCTAAATAACTTTTGCACACAACAAAAAATTAATCATATGTTTAATAGGCTTACCGCTTCCATTTTATAACATAAAAAGTAGGGGTCGCCACGCGTTTTTGTAAGGTATATGAAGAAAACGACCATATATTTCCCTGCCGAGCTTAGCCTTAAAGAGATTTTGCAATGTTCTGTATGTGCGCGCGCTCGAGCGCGCGCTAATGACGCGAGAAATTATGCGCAGAACGTATGCACAGTAACAATAGGAGGCACCGTCCTTAATACAGCACTTTTCAGTTCATATAATTTTCAATTTCCTTAGTGAATGGTCTATCACCTACCAATACACTACAAAGGAGGCAGGGTCTTGACATCATATAAAATACAGTAGAACCCCGCTTTATGGACACTCGTTAATACGGACACCCGCTTATTACGGACAGTTTTGTTTCTCCCGACGACACATAATACGAACACCCGGATAATATGGACACTTTTCATGTCCCTTTGGTGTCCGTATTAACCGGGTTCCACTGTACTTTGTATTCAATGTATTCAAGTGCAATTTCCACAAATAAGGACAATTCCTATTTTAGTTGGCAATGTAAATAATGAGAATTTATATTGACAAGCAAGGCTTACACTTGAGGAATTACTGTTCAAATTAAAGTGCTTCAAACCTGAATTAACTATGGCTTATAGGAAAACACTAAACCATTTATTTCCAATAAACAATACCACTTGCTGGCTTCATCTCAAAACATTGTCTTGAAGTTTTTCACTTAGTAAAGTAATTCACCATTTCAAAATATGTACTCTTCCTGAAAATATTAATACCCACCCCAGAAAGTTAAATGGAAATTATAATGGACAGGGGTTCTCAAAAGCCAAACCTTTTTATAGTATGAATCTAAACTGGAATTTACAGAGGTGTTGGGGAGGGGGGAGGGGGGGGTTCAAACCTTCGTCTAAATAAGCGTCAACGGCAGGGAAGACCACAAAACGTCTTTAACTCAGCAACTTCTTTATTGTAGATTAAACCTCGAAGATACATCACACTAATCCATTCTAGGTACTGCTAAAGGTAATCGATTAACAACAGGTTTGGTGCAACTTATATATTACTCTACGGTAAATGCACCTGTCTATTTCTATACAATTCTAGTACAAAAGGATTCGACTTTTCATGAATGAAAGTTAGTTTTTCATGCGGAGGATTGATGACTTTTCTAAGATACTACCATCCTTATTGGTTGGGTTGTAATTAAACAGTCCAGTTAAACCTTTGGACGTTTACCTAAACGAATGAATAAGTGGAATAATAGTTTTCTTTGAAATGTAAAATCTATTATACTCATGAATAGAACGATATATTATTATATTTACTAAAGTACAGCAGGTGTTCTTTGAAACTAACAATGCATTCTATTTACAGTACTAACATATGAATACGGATGTTTAAACAACTATACCTGCTATATGCATTTGAATGGTACAACGAGTAAACCTTTATAAATCTGGTTTTCCTAAGCTGAAACTCTTGCGCTAGAATTTACCGTTTTAAAACTGACACGCTTGTGAAATTATCGAAGCGGATGATATGCCAAATTTCGGATCTAGTAAACGGTTAATAAGTGCGGAAGAGCAGGTATAAGTTATTGATGGTAAATAAACATTACTTATTCGAAACCAGGAACTGTCTTTGATATGTAAATGTACGTTGGACAGGTACAACTTCTGGAAATCATCGTTTTACTAATTCTTTAGTTATCAGTTTCATAAAAGAGGGAATTACTGAGTTGGTTTCCTTATACTTTGGTATGGCTATATTTCTCACGTGACACGTTCCAATGTGGAAGCAATTCACTGTAATTGCTAAATTGTTATAACTTGTAATGTGTATTTTAGTTCATGATGTATATCACGAATTATTTATAGCGCTGCTCTCGCGCGTGATGTGCGCCACATCGCGTGAGGCGACGTAACAAGCCAAAAGATGGTGATGTCACGACATAGCACTGAAATTTGATCGGCGATATGCACAGGCGAGAATTTCCGAAACAATGACCCTAGCTTTAATTTACGTCTTCCTGTATATTTTACACTGAAACAACTGCATGGAAGCCTAGACGACGTCAACTGAAGGTTTGTTACGGTGTTCGAGGAGTATCACTAGAAAATTTATCACTTTTGATATATTTTTTGTCATTTTTGATTTATTAAGTGTGATTTTTGATTTCTCGTCGAGTGATATTTTGATTTCCAAAATTTTGCGCTTTGATTTATTTTGTGCGAATTTTGATTTATTTTGTGTGACTTTTGATTTCTCGAGTGATGTTTTGATTTCCAAAATTTTGCGCTTTGATTTATTTTGTGCGAATTTTGATTTATTTTGTGTGATTTTTGATTTCTCGCATTATATTTTGATTTCTAAAATTTTGCGGTTTGATTTACGTATTTTGTGCGAATTTTGATTTATTTTGTGTGACTTTTGATTTCTCGAGTGATGTTTTGATTTCCAAAATTTTGCGGTTTGATTTATTTTGTGCGATTTTTGATTTCTCGAATGAGGTTTTGATTTTCAAAATTTCATCGTTTGATTTCTCAAATGAACCTTTGATTTCCAAAATTTTTCGCTTTGATTTATTTTGTGACTTTTTGATTTCTTGAATGAGTGTTTGATTTCCAAAATGAGACTTTTGATTTCCAAAATGAGACTTTTGAAGTCTCAAATGGAGTTTTCAGCCCACGTGACCTCCCTTTCTAGATTTGGGTCTTGTAAGAAGTTTATGTTTCAGGAGGGTAACTTCAATTTACATGTTTGCATGGCTATAGCATATTCATGCCTGACCTTTATAAATTACACCGCGGCTATTTAGAACTAGAACTTGAAGCGGCGCTTTCTAGTTCTACTAAACTGATAACCATGGTTGTCTACAACGGCCCGGCTATATATATATCGGTACTGCGAGTTGTGCTTTGCGAGTTATCCTTAACTTCTGCAGCATCTTTCAAATGATCAAACTTTGGAGTATAGTTTATGTTTGACCTTCAGTGGCATTTAATATCACCTTCAATTATTTTTCTCGCAACACACAACTCGCAGTATATCAGTATCCGTTGTAGACAACCGCAGTTATTTAGAGCTAGTAAGCGCCGCTACGTACACCGCGGTTACTGCATTTATGTAGAACTATAAAGTTCTAAATGCGCCGCTTTCTAGTTCTAAATAACCGCGGTGTAATTTCATTTAAGCACAAGCATAGATTCTTAGTCATTTTATACGGTGTTTGATCAGCAGAAGGGAATAGCGTGACACTATAAAGGTCAAGCATGAATATGCTAGCCATGCAAACACTGGATGTAAGTCGCAGATACCCACCTGAAACATAGACTTCTTACAAGACCCAAATCTATGCGTAGGGTGATTGATGCAATAACCTCGCCAAACTCCTTCTCTGTCCGCCATCTTCCCGACCACGAGACCGTCGCGTTCGAGGAGTATCATTATCAAATTTATCACTCAGTTTGATTCTTTTCTTGTTTCAATTGTTGCTGAAACACAGATTTTGATTTCAAGTTTTATACTTTGATTTCGAAAAATTTTCACTTTGATTTATTTTGTGCGATTTTTGATTTCCAAAATGAGACTTTTGATTTCCAAAATGAGTCTTTTGATTTCTCAAATGGGTTTTATGTCCACGTGTTGTAAACGGAAATACGTCATTTCACATGATAGGCACGTGATCGGATCCTCGTGGCAGGAGTAGTCACGGAGTTCTTGATCTGATCGGAGAAGACTCTCGAATTATTCTTGGATTTATTATCTAATTTCTCGGAATTTAGATCTTGTAAACAAGAATGAGTGTAATTATTAGAATTAGGATCTTGTTTTATCATCGGAATAGAATCTACATGTATGTGAATCAAGCCGAGTGAGTGTAGTTCATTTCCCACATCACGTGACCTCCCGTACTCGCCTCGCGTGGTCGGGAAGATGGCGGACAGAGAAGGAGGATATTGCATCAATCACCCTCCGCATAGATTTGGGTCTTGTAAGAAGTCTATGTTTCAGGAGGGTAACTGCGATTTACACCCAGTGTTTGCATGGCTAGCATATTCATGCTTGACCTTTATAGTATCACGCTATTCCCTTTCCGAGTTCATCTGCTGATCAAACACAGATACTTTGTTCTTTATGGTGATAAGATGAGAATCTATGTTTGTGGTTAAATGAAATTACACCGCGGTTATTTAGAACTAGAAAGCGGCGCATTTAGAACTTTATAGTTCTATATAAATGCAGTCACGGTAACCGCGGTGTACGTAGCGGCGCTTTCTGTAGCTCTAAATAACTGCGGTTGTCTACAACGGCCGGGCCATACTGATATGCTACGAGTGTGTGTTGCGAGAAAAATAATTGAAGGTGATATCAAATGCCACTGAGGGTCAAACATAAAGTTTGATCATTTGAAAGATGCTGCAAAAGTTAAGGAGAACTCGCAAAGCACAACTCGCAGTACCGATATATATAGCCAACCACGGTTAATTTAGTAGAACTAGAAAGCACCGCTTCAAGTTCTCTAGTTCTAAATAGCCGCGGTGTAATTTATAAAGGTCAGGCATGAATATGCTATAGCCATGCAAACATGTAAATTGAAGTTACCCTCCTGAAACATAAACTTCTTACAAGACTCAAATCTAGAACGGGAGGTCACGTGGACTGAAAACTCTATTTGAGAAATCAAAAGTCTCATTTTGGAAATCAAAAGTCTCATTTTGGAAATCAAACACTCATTCAAGAAATCAAAAAGTCACACAAAATAAATCAAACCGCAAAATTTTGAAAATCAAAACATCACTCGAGAAATCAAAAATCACACAAAATAAATCAAAAATCGCACAAAATAAATCAAAGCGCAAAATTTTGGAAATCAAAATATAACGCGAGAAATCAAAAATCACACAAAATAAATCAAAATTCGCACAAAATAAATCAAAGCGCAAAATTTTGGAAATCAAAATATAACGCGATAAATCAAAAATGACACAAAATAAATCAAAAGTGATACATTTTCTAGTGATACCGTAGTTTGTGTTCTCGATGTTTATGTTTGTCTCTGTTTGTTGTGGACGTTTGCAGCGAAAGTACAAAGTACAGTTGACTCCCGATAACTCGAACCCTCGATAACCAGGATAACTCGAGCCTCCCGCTAAACTTTTCTTACTAATTTTACCCTCGATAACTCGAACTCCCGATACCTCGAACGTTTCTCAGTTTCCCTCTCCTCAATTTCTTCATTTTACTCACTCAGAACCATTTAATCATGGACAAAGTAGATGTCTTGGAAGCATGGAACATTATTCAGTCAGTAGCAACGTTCTTTATGAAAACAAACCGTTGCCATGCAGCCATAGAATTTTACAAGGAGATGCTGACGCTGGTGAAAATTGTCGAAAACGTAACTTCATCGCGGCAAGATAGAATGAACATGACAATATACGAACACCTTGCTGAGGCCTACTTCCGCATTGGTAACTACAATGAGTCAAAAGCGAATGCTAAACTTGCTCTTCAAATAAACAACAAAATCGGAGACAAAAATAGAAAGCTAACATCTTATTGCAAACTTTATGAGGTGTCTTTTAATCTTGGCCGGTACGACAAGGCAATCAAATATCTCGAGAAAGCACTTCAAATAAGCAGGGAAACTGGAGATGCAGAGAAAGAAGCAGAAATCTACTGCAATCTTGGTGCACCACATTATTTCCTCGGTCAATTAGACAGAGCAATGGCGTATCTACTGAAGTCACTCAAATTGAGTAAGGAAATTGGACATAGAACAATGGAAGCAAGGGCTTTAACTGTCCTCGGTAGTTTGTTTTTAGGCCTCGGCAAGGTATCACAATCAGTGCAGAAACTGGAGGAAGCTCTAAAAATTAGTGAAGAAATCGGAGACGGTTGTTCTGGAGTGTCAATACTATCTCACTTAGGTAGAGCTTATCAGTACCTCAATCAATATGATAAATCAATTGAATATTACCAAGCATCGCGTCGAGTCAGTAAAGAGATACGTAACAGTGAAAATGAAGGAAGAGCCTGCTGTAGGCTTGGTTTCTGCCTTTTTCTTGTAAAGAAATATGACGAAGCCATCAGGTATTCAGAACAAGCCCTGGAAATAGGCAAGTCAACTGGAGACAGAGAGATAAGGCAGCAAGCCTGTGCTACACTCGTCCGTATACACCTTGTTCTCGGTCAAAACGAAAGGGCAACGGAATACAAAGAGCAAGCAATGAAAAGTACAGCGGAAGATGGAGACAGGGTAGTCCCGAGGTCCTTGGTGCTTTTGCGCTTAGCTCTTGGCTATGCTCAAGGAGGAAAGATGCAACAGGCATGCGACATTTTGTCTGAAAGTATCAGGTATTATGAAAGTGAACGTGAGCCTTTGAATAACGAGCACAAACTATCTCTAGGGGACATGAAACTTAGCATCATTGCTTACAAGTATCATTGCCACTATTTGATTACTCTCGGTAAGGTCCGCGATGCTTTGTGTACTGCAGAGCGAGGACGTGCCCGCGTACTTGGAGAATTGTTATCAAAGAAATATGCCATTCAAGAAACGCGGGTCGGGCTGGTTAACGAAGATAACCTCAATAGCTTGATTCGCAGCCTGAAGAAAGAGCAACTTCTAGTGTTCATGGCCGTTATAGACAATGCAATCCTGTTCTGGGTAATGACAAATGAAGAGGAACTGATGATAAGGCATCGAAAAGAGTCGTCCGAGAGCAATGTACATGATATGCTGGAATATATTCTACAGGGAAATTTTAGGTCGCTTGCTCATGGACGAGACATTGAATGCAAAGACCGTTCGTTATCAGCGTTCTATGACTCGGAGTCTACAGCTGATGGAAAAGAAAGCGAAAGAAAGAAAGGAAAACGTCTCGTAAAATTGAATGACAAAGACTCGGACGAGGAAAACGCAATCAACGCATCGCATCAATTGTACAACATGCTTATCTCTCCATTTGCAGATCGTATCGAAGGTCGAGAGGTTGTGCTCGTTCCCGAAGGATCCATGTTTATGGTTCCATTTTCCGCACTGCAGGATGCTGAAGGCAAATTCCTGTCTGAAACATGTAGAATCCGTATCATTCCTTCCTTGACAACACTGAAGCTGATCCAGGACTGCAAAGCAGATTATCACAGCACGACTGGAGCGCTGATCGTAGGTGATCCAGATGTTAGCCGTGTGCCACGACTGGGGCAACTGCCAGCGGCAAGACAGGAGGCCAATGAAATTGCCGATCTCTTAAACGTCTCAGCTTTGTTGGGCGAGCAAGCAACGAAGGAAGAAGTGCTGCGAAGGATAACGGATGTCTGTCTGATTCACATCGCTGCCCATGGAGATGCCGAAAGAGGAGAGATCTTTTGTACTCCTAACCCATCTTCTCCTCAAGTTCCAAGGAAAGAAGACTTCATGCTGACAATGGAAGACATCGCAAAGGTTGGTGTCCGAGCCAAGCTGGTTGTACTCAGCTGTTGTCACAGTGGTCGCGGAAAGATCTTGAAAGCCGAAGGAGTTGTGGGTATTGCTCGTGCATTCATTGCTTCTGGAGCTCGTTCAGTACTGGTTTCCCTGTGGCTCCTGGATGACAAATCCACCAAAGACTTCATGATTCGTTTCTACGGGCATCTGGTGCGTGATAAACTGAGTGCAAGCGAGGCTCTTCACCGGTCCATCAAGTGGATGAGAGAATCCAAGATGTACATCGTGAGTGACTGGGCACCATTTGTCCTGATTGGAGATGACGCCACATTAGACTTATAAGGAAGCTTGCACGTTCCTTAGTGTACAACAAAGAAACTGTCACAGAAGACGGAACTGTATCGAGCTTGAACGTTTCTTATGTACAGCTGTTTCGAGAAAGGCTGTCGGAAAAAAGCGTACGCGACAATCCCGAAAGGTATCGTGGGTAGTTTTAAGTTCACGGTTCCTTGACTTCAGCATTTCAGGGAAATCTGAGAAAATGGCACGAGACGCCATGGACATATGTTTGCGAGTGCTTAAAGTGGTAATGGGCTCCTGACCTTGCTGATCAGTCCTAGACTACCTTTCGGGATTGTCGTGTGCGCTTTTTCCGACAACCTTTCTCGAAACAGTTGTGTATAATTTTGTTGCTTCACATAATTTTTTAAGCTCGATTGCTTTGCAGATTTATTTGCCATAATGCGCGAAAATGCGGTGATCTAAATCGGGAGACATCGATAATGTTCTTAATTTTGTATCGGCTGTCAACTATCGGTAAACAAATACAACCAGAACTGTAAATAACTCCGAGATAATAGGAATTCTTTTTCTAGTTATAATTAATGTTTTGTAATAATTATTTGTTGTCGTGTTGTTCTATTAGAGAATCCTAGCGCAAATAATTATTCTGTTGATATTTGTGGGTTGCACAAGGTTACCATGTATATGCACTTGTACTTTAACTAGAGCGTTTTTAATTGAGTGTCGTAAAACAAAACAAAAAACAAAGAAATCCCAATTGCCAATCACAACAAACGTAAACAAGACAATGAACCTTTGAGAACTCGAAGCAAATACACGTAACCAGCGCTAAGCGCGGGAAAATGCGCGTGACCAAGTCGCGATTAATTTTGAGTTTTGATCTGATTGGTTGAGAAGGTGGCGATAACAGAGGTTAGTAAAGAAAAACCAGAGCAATTCCGGATTGCTTTCGACACTCGATTGAAAACGGCGCTACTTCAAGTTGGTACGTTGATAGTCTGGTCGAGTTTTGTTTCGTCGCATGCAGTTGAGTTCAAACCAATAACAGCTCATCTAATTAGTTCTTCACTGCTAAAGTGACGATATCTGGGGCTTTACTTGCCTAGTTCCAAGTTCAAGTTCATCAAGTTCAAGTTCATTTTATAAACAAGAAAGAAAAAAAAAGAGGAATAAATATATACAATTTATGTAAAAGAGTGCGTAGTGGTCAAAGTAGCCAAAGGCTTTCGTGTTGACCAGTACCACAGAAAAACTAATCGAGGAAAAAAATAAGTTATGGAAGATGGACGACGACTGTACGACTTTTTCAAAAGCCTTGACAACAAATCCATTTCGGGATCTTCGTATGCACCACGTGACCCGTAAAAGAGGAACTAGGCAAGGCCTTAACACTCATCAAAGCTGTTGTGACGTGATCATTTTGACACAACTGTTAATTCTATCAGCACCTGACGCCCATAGGATTATAGTCCCCACCTCGTTTTCTCAATTGAAATTGGAACATATCTTCGCCTCTGCGCATGTAGTCTCGATTTCAAGTCGTTTTGTGAGCCCGCGTTCCTCGCCCACACACGTTGGGAGTGTCGTTGGGAGTAGGATGCAAACCGGACTCCCAAAACGGCTGGAAATAGAGCCTAATGCACATGCGTAGCAATAAAACTTGCAACATTTTTTAGATCTATAACAAGTCCCATGCATTGTATTTTAATAATTTAGTTAAAATTCGGGAATATAATTGTTTGAAAGTGTTTGTAAGTGCCTTTTGACTCGAAAGAGCAATTGATGTCAAAGTTTCGCGCTCGGCGATTTTACGTTTCTTATTATCCAATAACAAATTCACTGCGTAAAATAACGCGTGTCGTGGTCCTGAAATTACACGATACGGACCCGTATTCTTCGAGAATACGGACAAATCCGGTGATATCGTGCTCCAGACACGCGACGTGTCCACCGCGTGTCAGGACCCGTATTTTCCCCGAATCGGACTTTTTCCGTGGCATGGAAAATCCGATGTCCGGGTACGTCATTGAAACTCGGCGTGTCAAGGCCCGGAAATTTTCTTATTCTTCCGGATTTGCCGAGAATGAGGGCGTACCGTAGAACGAGCACAGTCGATCAAGTTGCGCATTTCGCATCTCATCCTTACAAAATTATTATTTGCTTTTCTTTAAATGATTGTCATCGACGGAATTCCACGGTACGAGACGTGTCACTCAGGATTCCTGTCCCAGATATTCCACGGTACGTCACGTACCAAAGAATTTCAGTGGACTGAAATTCCACGGTACGTCATGTGCCAAGCAATTTTTTTACCCGAATTTTCATAGACCGCTAAAAGGCACCAGCGTCTCCTGTTTCTACAGCAATTCCTTGTATCCTGATCCCTTTCCCGACCACCGATTTATAAACGCGTCTTTGCATAATGAAGAACAACATTTGCTTTTGAATATAACACCTTTTATTGAACAGTCATGATTGTAAAACTACAGTTGTGTACGGCAAAATGCCTTATCCTTATGATAATATCATTTTCAAAAACTTTGCCTCAAGTTCAATAAGTAATGTCAAGCTGTTCACATCATTTACTGAATGCTAGCAAGAAAGTATATTGATCACATCACATGTCTCCAGTGCATTTCAAATTCTTGCTGTCACTGCAGTTCCTCAATAACAATACATTTAATAATATTGTGGTCTTTTCTTGGATAATTTTCACATCAGCCATCAGCATGCCTATCAAAGAAAAAGAAGAAAACACAATTTCAGCGAAAAATAAAGTAAAAAGCACTGAATTAGTGCAACTGGGGCAATATGCCTTGAAGGGTGTGGAGAGAAAAAATGTTTCCAGGAATAGTCAGTGGTCAATAGAAATACTCAACAGTACAGAAATGTAATGTAAATGGTCTGAACCCTGGGGTCTCAGTACATTGTACTTTCTTGTTTAATGCTATCACCCAGGGCGCGAGGGTGGTTTGGTGAGAGTAGTCGTAAGTACTGAAAAGGATTGTTGTTGATGATGATATTTCACCAGGTGAGGACATGGACCCCCCTTTTGGACCGGGGCCATGGATCATTTCAGTACACTGTATGGACCTTGTCCATGGAACCCCTATTATTCTTACCCTCCATCCCCCCGCCCAAAAAAATTGAAATCAATAATAATCAATAAAAAGTAACTACTGTTGAAGCTCTTGTTGCGACCACTCTTGTAAGCGACCAAGCCCTAGCTACGACCACCATTGTGAAACCCTATTTGAATTGTCATTCAAACTCTGTAATTAAAAGCTCTCATAAGAGACCGCTCCTGGCATCTGTAAGCGACCGCGACCACTTTTGGGAATTACCAACTGGTCGTTCCTTTTGTTTTAAGCTCTCGTAAACGTCCACTTGTTTATGAGACATTGTATTATTTGTAATCATCTGAATAAGAGACGTTTTCAATCTCTGTGAGTGTCCAGCCTCTATTGTTTCAGCGCATGGTCACTTAAAACGGCCCATTCTTGTAAGTGACCAGCACTAGTTATGACCACTTTTTTGAATTCCCAAGGTGGTCGCTTACGAGAGCTTCGACTGTAATAAGCCCATGTATTACATGTACATGTATTTAATTTGATTAAGTTTGACTGACTTTAATATTACATTACGCTAACTCAAAGTAAATTTGTTTTCCCTTCAGGTCATTTTCTTACTAATTTTACCCTTGATAACTTGAACCTTATTTGATGAAGTGTACAGTGACTCAACATTTTGGATGGGATGCTAGTCCATCACTAGTAACCACCCATCAGTGCCATCTTTACTGTCAAGTTGCCCAGACCAGTTCATCAGTGCCCATTATTTTAAACTTCTGAGTGGAGAGAGGAAATGTGAGAGTACATGTGTGTAAAGTTTTGTGACCGACATTTCGACAACTTACAAGTTCCAGATGAAAAATAATCATTTTTGGTATTTATGTAATTTGAGCTCGAGAGGATTACATTGCATTACATTGCATGTTCATGCTGTATTTCAAAACGTCTCATGAAAAGAATTCAAGACTTTTTGTTTCATGAATGAGTTTGTACTTACAGTTTTTTGACGGGCTCTCGCGCGAAACGTCTCGAGAGAAACAAGACTTGTCTCACAAGAAATGAGACGAGACAGTGGTAACTTACTTTTGAGCAGTACTGTAGGTTGTCGAAATGTCAGTCATAAAACTTAACTCTCACATTTCCTCTCTCCATTCACAAGTTTAAAATAATGGGCACTGAGGAACTGGTCTGGGCAACCTGACAGTAATGATGGGTGGTTACCAGCGATGGAATAGCATCCCATCCAGAATGTTAAGTCACTGCACACTTCGTCAAATAAGGTTAGAGTTATCAAGGGTAAAATTAGTAAGAAAATGACCTGAAGGGGGAAAAAATAGTAACTAAACTCAGTCAACCTTCATCAAACAATAAATTACCGTAGGTTTCATAGGGTTTGGTAATCAACTACACTGAACTGTACATGTATATAGTAGATCAATCCAATCTCGTTCCCAGAGTCCTCATTACCCTTGTCCAGCGGTGGAGCGGCCAACAAGGACCTCTGGGATAAAGCGATCCGCCATGACCGGATTCTAGGATTTCAGGCTCTACTACGCATATGTTTGACCCCATGTTTCAACTAACGGACGCCAAGATTCTTGGACTTCCTGTATTACTGCGCAAGTTAAGCGCAAGTCAGGCGGATCGCTATATCCCACTGAGAGGTCCTTGTTGGCCGCTCCACCACTGGACAAGGGTAACGAGGACTCTGGGAGATTGAACTCAATCAAACACAATCAACAATCTTAAAAACATACATGTACAAAATCAAATATACCAGATACTTTTTACAGTACTGTATATCCACAGTATTTTATAAGGGTTTGTATGGAATGTAACGGTTTTGTTTCAGACCATACATGTAAGATGGTATACAGGTAAATTTGAATGCATTGTTATGTTGTGTATTCTTTGTATGCAGGGGCTACATGATATGATTGTACTTTGTTGTTTGCCTGTTCATTGAAGTGATTTCAGCAAGCTACATGTACAATGTATTGTTGTTGAGGTTTCCACTACTAACAGAAGACAAGGCCAAACAGTGATTTCCAGAGTTCTTGACACTTGAAGCAAAAAAATTCACCTAATTCATTCAATACACCCTAAAATAATGTTCAAACTGCCATTGGACACATGAGCTTGGTAGGGAAATCCAGCAACCAGTTTAAAAAAAAATTAGCTTTGCCAAGTAGACAGGGTAACCACAACAGCTTGCGCCTATTACTGTGTACCCATAAACCGGTCCCCAGTCCATTTAATACACGTGAACAGGCCAGACCACAACACCAGGAACTATGCCCCCTACTCTTTTCGAATAGTGATGTGGGTACTTTGACGTCCCCTACTAATTTAGTATGAGAAGGTGTTTAAGGCCAATGGCTTGACATCAATGCCCAATGACGCAATCATCTGGACTGAGACAAGGTATTAGCACAGTCAGCATGATCTTACTCGTAACTAGTTATTTTAAGACCCTGGTTTGTGGTCCGGTGCCCAAGCAAATGAGCTAACCAGGCGACAACAAGCAAGCCCATCTGCTCCCAGGATCCCCTCAAATTCAAGTTGAGGGGACCCCGGGAACATACATGTAGGGGATTGCTTGTTGGCAACTGGTTGTTGGATATGGTTGCCAAAATGTAGCAAAATTCGATAAAAATACATTTCCATTCGATAAAATATATTTCCATTCGATAAAATATATTTCCATTCGATAAAATATATTTTCATTTCATAAAATATATTTCATTCGATAAAATATATTTCCATTCGATAAAATATATTTTCATTCCATAAAATATCTTTTCATTCGACAAAATATATTTTCATTCGATAAAATGTATTTCCATTCGATAAAAATGTATTTTATCGAATGAAAATATATTTTATCGAATGAAAATATATTTTATCGAATGAAAATATATTTTATCGAATGAAAAAATATTTTTATCGAATGGAAATATATTTTATTGAATGAAAATATATTTTATCGAATGAAAATATATTTTATCGAATGAAAAATATATTTTATCGAATGAAAATATATTTTATCGAATGAAAATATATTTTATCGAATGAAAATATATTTTTATCTAATGGAAATATATTTTATCGAATGGAAATATATTTTTATCGAATTTTGCTACATTTCGGCAACCATAGTTGGATACCCCAGCGAGGCACAGTTGTCCATCGCAGTTTGAACAAGGGCATTTTGAATTTCTGAGCGCTTGGGTTACCTGTACTGTGACCACACAAACAGAAGATGGTAAGCCTGCATTCTTAGTTGGGGAAATCTCAAACAACGTACAAATATCTCACCAAATCACCTCAAACTGGCCAGAGCAGCGGACAAACAACAAAAATACAACATAGCAACAGGATGAGTCAATTTCAGTCACAAACTTTTGGATTTATACCGCCTAAAATTAAACCGTTATATTCCCATACAAACACTTATAAATCGAGTAAGCTTAAGCTTAAATAACTTTAATACTTAAGTTATATTTTGTATATAAGACACCGCGCATAAAAGCAAGAATCACGTTCGTGTTCTCTTAGAAAAACGCAAAGAAGTCAAAGAAGTATCCTATGATTGATCTACAGAGGTCAGGTCAACATATTAGATAACAACTAAGAAGACTCACTCACCGGTTTTATAGCGACGGGGACTGAATCGATGAATCGATCATGGATTTAGACACAGGAATGTTGATCGCACATCAGGGCGATCTCGCTCTCCTTCTTGTTCTCCAGCTCAGGACGAGTTTTCGATTAACTAACTCATCAATAACAGGAAGAAAAGACTCCAAGTCGACCAAAGTTGGTCGTTGAAATAGAAAACTTCGTCACCTTTCAAAATGGACGCGGGAAAGCGTCTTCTCATGCGTTTAACCGCTGACCGTCAACAGCGGCGACTAATAGGGCCCAGTCTCTGAGAGGCGCGCGATAAGTCGGCATGGCACTGAAATAGGCGGTGTAACCTGTAGCATTGAATTGTGCTGTAAATTATACATATAATTTATGAAGCTTCTTTCTCAGGAACATATTACAGTGTCTCCTTTTCACTCTAGTGTAGGCCGCGAGAGCAAACGTCGAATATTTTCCTTATATACCTCATACAGCCCTTATACATAATTTCTTTATACGTCAATCCAATATAGCTCCCCGCCGACATTTATACTTGTACGGATTCAATTTTTTTTTCTTTACGGACATACATTACGCAATAAGTAAACGAGCGTAAAGATACGTATAGACTACCTTTTACGCGATACGTAAACGAGCGTAAAGATGCGTATAGACTACCTTTACGCGATACGTAAACGAGCGTAAAGATGCGTATAGAATACCTTTACGTGGTACGTAAATAGTGAACGTGAAAGAAAATATTCGCTCATGCGCCATGTTCACCGTCTATGATTTCGCTTTGACACTTTTAGTAGTTTGGCCGGATCATATATAATTACTGGCCGTGCCGTTAAGTACCAGAGATCTGAAATCCCTTGACACGCCGCAATCCGCGTACCCGGGCATGATTTGTCCTGACACGCCGCGACTGACGTGTCGTTAACATGATACTCTACGACACGCCACGTATCCTGACACGTCGCGTTCGGATCTAGGATTCGTCGAGTGTCATGAAATATCAGGGCCCCGTAAATTCCACGAAAATTACTCATTTCACGCAGTGAAATATCGGAATCCGTGTGCGTCACAAGGTTGTTGCACCGTTGTCAGTCATGGTGTATGAAAACGTTGCTAAGTGTATCACCCCCTGGCTGCAACGCATAAAACAAGAACTTTCTGTGCCTGACCCTGATCCTCCACCGTGACGAATTCTCTTCCCCCTCCCCCCCCCCCCCTTTTTCCTCCTCTTCCCAAAACCCCATCTTCCCTTCAGCAGTTACACTGACATACTGTCATGTACTTTTTGATACTTTTGCCTAAAAAAAAATCCTTTGTAAAAAGGAAGTCGTATCAGCTCCTTGCTTCTCACCTATAATCACCAAACTTAGGAGGAAACAGTCCGTGGAAGGATACTGAAAACAACACCAGTTATGTATGTTTTATAAACTTTATTGAGTGTGTACCAATTACTTACTGTAAAATAATTCTCAGATAGAAATTCCATACAAACTCTATATGCCTATTTTGTGGGAGGGGAGGGGGGGGTCTGAAACTTCCCGACTTCCGTACCTTGTCCCCCGCGCCTCTTTGTGCTTGTTCTATTGCAAAAATATATACACCTTATTCGAGGGTTTAACATATAATATGCGCGGATATTTTACGAGTTGGGTAGTTTGCGAGCAATGAGCAAAAACGTCCGAGCGTAGTATATGTTAAACTGTCGAATAAGGATTTATTATTCCCACTGCCAAAATTCCCTTGCTAAAACCAGGACACTACAGTGTAATACGCTCATATTTTTGCGCGTTCTTTCGATCTTTAATGGTGAAATGACATAAACAGTGGAACTTTTTTTCCTATTTCTTACGGTTCCCGCCACCTTGAGAATCCGCCCCCTCCCCCCCCCCCCCCCCCCCCCCCCCCCCTGTCACTGTTTCCCCCCCTTCTGTCACTGTTCCACTCTTTTCACTTGCGGTATTTTTTTATCGGTGCTTATGTTAATTTGGTAAAATGTGAACAATGAGGCTCTGTCACTGCACGTCAGTGATATTTATATCATCTCACTGTGCTCTCGTTCGTTCGTTTTGCTGGCGGGAGTGGATATTTCCTAAATCATAGCGTTTTAAATATACGTCTTGTTGAACGATTTTACATGGAAGACTAGAGACAATTTCAACTGAGGTTTGTGCACAGATTTAGTTCAGTTACCTTTAGTTTGTGTTTGTCGTCGCTGTTGTAGAAATTTAGGGCGGAAGTAATAATGCTCGAAATCGAAACTGAAAAACATTGCAACCAAGTCAAGTAGCTTGATTAATTGAAGAGAAGCACAATATGTTTTCCTTGTCTTTCATTTCACTCTTTGCTCTTCTTTTTACATATTTTAATTATATAACCGTGTTTAAGAACTAGTTACCAACCATGACAGGCATGATTTTTTTTTTTGCCAAAATCAAACACCGCATCTGTACGCCAGTAGATAAACAGTAGATAACGCCAAAAGATAACATCAATATAATTGAATCAAATAAAAATCCAGCCATACCGATCACAGCACACTATTTTGAGTTCGTTTTCTTCGCAGATCTCGATGCCAAATGTTTTAAATATTTCATGGTTGCTGATTTCGCAAGGCTTGACCTATCAGTATGCAAAGCACCAGCAAAAGCACCATTAGTCACCATATAAGCTGGAATTAAATGTGGTAAAAGGCTGGGTTTACACTCCATAATTGCGTCAATTCACTGTAATTGCTAATTTTTATAACTTGTAATGTGTATTTTAGTTTATGAAGGGCTCCTGATGATATATATCACGAATTATTTATAGCGCTGCTCGGTGATGTGCGCCACATCGCGTGACGTGACGTCATAACAAGCCAAAAACATGGTGATGTCACGACATTGCACTGTAATATGATCGGCGGTATGCACAGGCGAGAATTTCCGAAAACCATGACCCTAGCTAAAATATAACGTCTTCCTGTATATTTTACACTGGAACAACTGCATGGAAGTCTAGACGACGTCAACTAAGGTTTGTGTCCCGATGTTTATGTTTGTCTCTGTTTGTTGTGGACGTTTGCAGCGAAAGTACAAAGTACAGTCGACTCCCGATAACTGAACCCTCGATAACCAGGATAAACTCCAGCAATCCCGCTAACTCGAAGTAAATTCGTTTTTCCCTTCAGGTCATATTCTTAATTTATTTTACCCTCGATAACTCGAACTCCCGAGTTACGTTTTTCAATTTTTCCTTTGAATGTTGGAGTTATCAGGAGCCAACTCTACTGCTAAGATCACTCGAGCGCCTGTAAGCGCTAAGGACAAACTCGCCTTGTAAAGTAAAGGAGTAAAATAATAAGTTAGCTTTCTGTTTCACGCTTTGTACTGTCCGTCTTCTGTATTTGTCGTCTTTTTTCACTGTATTATACTCTATCATACTCTATCTTAGTTCATATAAATTACTTCATATCCATCACACTTCATTGTAAATGTTTTGGAACGATAACACAATAATTACAAGCATAAAAAACACGAGGGAAAGATGTTGAATATTTTTACTTGACAGAGTTTTGTAACACTTGGCATGTTACCCATGGTTAGAAAGAAATACTTCGTGAATGTTTTTAATCGCTTTGACCAGAGCGTGAGTTTAGAGGAGCGCGCGTGCGCGCGAGGGAGGAGACACGGGAGGCGAGAAAATAGAGAAAGAACCTCGGTTGCATGTCAACGCTCTATCCAGCGACTTACGGCTGCTTATAAATCCCGATACATGCACAGATTACAGACAGAAATTTGTCATTTAATTTAATATTTGACTATTGTATTTCAATTTGTATTGTATTTTATCAGGAGCATATCACCTTGAGTCTCCATCTCCCTTATAGGAGTGTTCACTGTTGATCAACATTACGTCAAATTGTTTTTGTTATTCAAATTTGCCAACCATTAAACAAAAGAAACTCTTTGTTTCAACAGCCAATAGTTCTCTGGTTGGCACATTAATAACAATAGGTGACGTAACGAGAAACATCGCTATTGGCCCTTTGACACAGCTTAGTTACACCTTGAGCTATTTTTAGAATTACTTTTGCTGCGAAAATCACCCGTTGCGAGCACGAAGACGAGGTTGTCGTTCATGTTCAGATTAAAATAAAATCAGGAATGCACGAGAAGAAACGTGGAATAAAACTAGAATAGCGGAATGTCCGCGGACGTACACGGAAATCTTTTCGCGGAGAACGATTCTAAAAATAGCCGAAGGTGTAAACTACGCTGTTGCCGGGTGATATGCCTCCTGATTTTATGTAATACCATATACTCATGTGGGAATACTGAAATAAATTGTTGTTGTTATTGTTGTTGTCATCGGTCAAATATAATAATGACAAAAAAGCAGATACCAGATCGCTTCAGCCAGCAGAAAGCCCCATATTGCGAAAGTTTGTTAACCCTCGGTGGGCACAGCTTGGGGGTTGTATGGGTCGGGTGCTCCGTTATCAGTGGTATTTCGTATATTAAACCGAGATATACAATTGCATTATGTAGCATATCTGTCTGGAGATTTTTGCTAGATGTTGAACTTTGAGTTTTTAAATAATTGCGCAGTCATGTCAGGTAAATGCTCTTAATCACCTTTGCTCTTCAATACAGTGGTTCCAGTTCGCTTATGACTGCGTTCTTCGATGATACCGATAGGATATAGTTCTTCGCGAGGTTTATAATTTTGTCCGTCAAAGAGCTCAGGCGGGATAGAATCTCGTGTAGAGTTTACGGCCGATATATTTATTTCTTTGAGAGGATGGTGTCTGGCAAAAAGACGTTCCCCGGCACGCTGGTGGCCTGATGATCATCGGGACTGGGGGCGAGGGTTTGAATCCGCCTGGGGTTCTTTTTTTCCTAAGTTTTTTTTGGGGTTCGAATCCTCCCGGGGTTAGGGCTGTCCACAAGTTGCTGCCTCGTCGCTCGCTTGCTCGAAGCAAGAGCAGGGCGGGGATAAATGTTTCTCCTTCCCGTCATCCCCCGCTCTCGCGCTTTGCGCTCGTTTCAAGCTCCCTCGCGCTTCGCGCTTCGCACTCTCGGGCTCGTGTGGAAAAGCCTGTGGAAGAGGCAGCACAAGTTGCTCGACATTGCTCAAAAGTTGCTCCAAAAAATACATAAAGTTGCTTTTTTTTTTACATTTTTTCCGCCACTTAACATAGGTTTAATGGAAATATCTCGTTCACGTTTCAAGCAATCTGAAAAACTCTCCACTCATCCCATGAATCTATGTTATGGGGTGTTTGTGTAGATTTTTGGGTATGTTTGGGAGGAAAATAGTTTTTCTCACAGGATTAAGTAAAAATTTAGGGAAAATAAGAAATATTGACGATTTAATGTAGTTTTAAAATTAGAATTTGAAGTTAAAAAATTAGTAAATGGACACCAACATACAGTTGATAACCACGCAAGAGCATCCGCGTGGGTATCAACTGTCTGTTGGTGTTCCAAAAATCATTTTCTTTCTTCTATTCCTTCTTTAAACCTCTTTAAAAAATTTCATTGAATATTAAGAAAGTTGATCTTTTCTGTCATTTGGTCTAAAGAAAAAAATATGCTAATCGCCCTATGAAAGTAAGATTTCTAAGCATTTTAATGTAATTTTAATGCAACTGAAGTTGCTAAATAAAACAATAATAATTTTGTATATGTTTTTTAAAAATTTTAATATTTTAAAACATTGCTGAATCCAGGGGGAGGGGGGGGGGGGGGGGGGGTAGAAAACTTCTTATAAATGGTTTGCATAATTACGGACATAGCGGTGCCGGGACAACCGCGTGTGCGCAGTAGCAGTCGACTAGTTGCTAAGAGGATGGTCCCACGGGAACTTATTAACAATAAAAAACCTAGTCAGGCAAGAAATTCACACCTAAATTTAGTATGGCATGATTACAAAAAAAATTTTTTTCCTGGTTTGGGTTGTTTTCGCTCGAAAACGAAGGACGTGTTTTTAAAAGTTGTTGTCTGATTTCGCTTCGCCTCGTGTATTTATACGATAAACATTTTCATCCGACTTCGCTTCCCGTTCCCGTCAGTAGCACTACTACAAACCGTATCCGAAAGACTCTCGCTGAAGCCTGCAAATGCAGCTCAGACAGATTTTTCGCTTGTTGTTTCACGCAGCCGAGATATTTTCTCAGCGGCGTGAAAGATCAGGCCAAAAAATCCGCCAGCGGTGTGTTTGCAGGCTACACGCGTAGGCTTTGCTGCGAGCTTTAAAAGGTTTCCCGAATGAAACAATGAAGTTTTGGTTGCCGTCATTCCCCCTTAGCAACGGCTTGATTGACACAGGATTCGCTCTGTTGGTCTGTTGCCCGGGCCCACCGCTATGTCCTTAAAGACAAAGTGCCGGTTTTCTACCCAGAACTAGAACGGCGGAATGTCGTTACTTCGGATTATCACTATTCAGTCTGCGGACGTTCACGGAAAACAATCTTTTCGCAGCAGAACGATTCTAAAAATAACCGAAGGTGTAACTACGCTGTTGTCATTAATCAGCACAGATAGGGGCTCCTGGGTGATATGCTCCTGACTGCCGTTAAAATGTAGACAGAAACAGGAACGCCTACTCAAGAATTTGCTCGATCGAATATATATGGGGAAGATTATATAATACGCGTTGTTCGAGACGTAGTCTCAACAACAGTTTCTCTGCAAACAAGATCGTGAACAGGAAAGGCGTACAACACAGATGTCAGGAGACTAACGACTTCCAGTTGATGCCTAAAGCCTGGTGGTTATCACCTTCGCATCCAAAAAATAACTGATCCCCATCCCAGCTTTTGGCGAGGACATGCGAGTCCCGTATACTAGTTCTGGGTTTGGATTTCGTGGCTAAACAGGGTCAGGATTTACCACCTCACCCAAGGGCGCTCTCAGCTGATGGGAATTTCCGCTCTTTTAAATAGCTATCCTTTCTGGCACTGTAGTACCTTTTCTGAAGTGTCATTTTCGTTCTTCAAGATCTCCGATATTCTGTAAATATAAATAGCAAATCGAATTCAGTCTAGTCACTAGGTCATGAAGATCCGTCAAAGATTTCCGATTGTATGCCGAAAATACCTCCAGCATTTTCGAGCATTTTGTTAGTGTTACCCTAACAATTTGTTAGTACCCAGTTATACTCGTGGTAGAAAGAGCCCGGCACTGCGAGAGTAGTGTCTTATTCAAGAATACAACACACATAGACCTCGGCCAGGGCTCGAACTCGGTCCTCTCGATCCGGAGTCATAATTTAGCCACGCGCCCATCAGATTCGCATATAGATCACTTTGACAAAACGAAAGCAGTACACGACGCGCGCTTGATTATGTTCGATTGCGCTCAATTGCATTCTAAAATCAAATGTATGTGCCTGTTTACCAGCCGGGAGGCCCGCTATAGTAAAACATGTGTGTCAGTGCGGGTCTTGCAATTAATTAGCCGCGGTCCATACTCAATTGAGTATGCATGGACCGCGGCTAATTAGGGATACCGTTTCCCCCGCCATATTGGGACCTCCCTATTGCGAATCCCAGCCAATTGAAATCCAATCGTTCGATCGTAAGGCGAACAAGGGCGGATCGGACTGAAAGTGCATGGAACGCGGTTTAAATGAGTCTTATATTGTTTTTCTTACAGACGTTTTTCGCAATGGGGAAAACAAAAGCTACGAAATGTGATATTGCTTGCGTGGTAGCGGACTTTCTGTTAAACAGTCATCGTTATCATAAAGCCATTGATTTCTACAAAGAGGCCCAGATTCTGTTGAACGAAAATAAAAGTAGAAAACTGCAAAATCCTTAAAATGGCCTTATACCACAAACTGGCACGAGCTTATATTGGCATAAATGAGTTTCAGGAAGCATTGGCAAACTTTCCAACAGCTTCTGAAAATCAGCAAAGAAATTGGGAGCAGAGCAGAAGAAGCGACAGCGTATCGAGGTATAAGTATGGCCTATAGCTGCATTGGTAAACACATTCAAGTGATTTTTTATCAAAGGAAATTGCTGGAAATTGCTAAAGAAACTGGGGACAAATTGAAGGAACGAGGAACATACGTAATCATGGCTCGCGCATACTCCGCTCCGGTAAAAAGGATAAATTCATTGAGTGTGAAAATGAAGCGCTGAGAATATGCAGAGAAATTGGAGACAAGCAAAGGCGAAGCAAACACGCTGGTGACATCGGTCTGGTGTACAGGGAACTCGCCCGATACCGTGAAGCAATTAGTCACCTAGAAAGGTCGCTGCAAATACTAAAAGACATTGGAGATAAAGGAAAGAAGCATGGTCATATCTAGAACTTGCAAATGCTTACCAAGGCATCGGGGAAGTCGACAAAGTTCTTCATTTACTTTTCAAGTCACTCGAAATGTTAACCGTCCAAGGAGATCTGGGTAATATAGGTACAGGTATCTGCTACAATAACATCGGCACTGCTTATCAATCAATAAGCCGATTCAATGAGGCACTAGAGTACTTCAAAAAAACACTTGAAATTATGAGAACATTGGGCGACAAAGGAGCAGAAGGAAGAGCCCACCACGGCCTTGGCCTTTGCTATCACTCACTTGGTCAACACGAAAAAGCTATCGAGCACCAGGAAAAGTCAGTGACAAGTCTAAAGGAAACTGGAGACAGGTTCGGAGAGGGTCGATCCACTTGTATGCTTGCCAATATATACAATGAAATTGCCACTACAAAGAATCGATCGGAAGTTACAAAAGGGCTCTGAAAATTAGTCAGGAAATTGGCGATAGGAAAGTGGAATCAAACGCCTATCGAGGTCTTGGTGATATATACGGTGGTTTAGAACCACGATCAGGCCAAGGAGAGAGGTATGCGAAGAAAGCCCTCGAAATCTCGAAGCAAAGTGGGGATAAAAAAGATGTAGCAACGAACTACATCGGCCTTGCCCAGCTCTATAGTTTTTCATGGTCAGTTCAAAGAATCACTTGAGAACCATAAATTGGCAGTTGATATTATGAAAGAAATTGGGGACAAGCATGGCGAGGCAACAGCTTCGACTTGTCTCGCATCTGTGTACGTCGCTCTCGGAAAATCGAAAAGATGCAGAACAGCTTCAACAGAAGGCTCTCAACATCATGAGAGAAATTGGAGACGCAGGGAGAGAATATGACGTACTTCTCTCACTAGGTGCTTACCATGCGAACGATGGAGAGTTGAGAAAGGCGCGTGACTACCTTTGTGAGAGCATTACTGCATTGAAAGGGACCGCGAACTACTTCAGGACGAACACAAACTTTCTCTGGATAACAAGACCTTTCGCAACTATGATGCATTATGTACCCTTCTTATCACTCAAGGTAATGTTCCGGAGGCATTATGCACTGCAGAGCGAGGACGAGCAGAGCTCTTGTCGACTTGATGTCAAAGAGATTTGGCATCCGCGAGAGACGCAATTCAAACGACATTTGTGTGGATGGGTTAAGAGAGCTTTCCATTCAGAATCACAGTACCATCATCTTCATTGCAGCTGTTTATAAAAACATTTATTTTTGGGTTATGGAGGAAGGAAGAATCCGCTTTAAGTTACATAAGTTGGAATCACGAGAGGAAAGCCTCACAGATCTTTTGAATTTGCCAAGAAGACAAGAATTGCATGATGATCCAGTAGTTGAATGCGAAGATCGTTCATTGTCCGCATACTATCGAATGAAATCATCTCTTAATGAAAATAAAGGTGAAAGTCAGAAGCGTCTAGAGGAAGAGGAAGGAGGCCAAAGGAAAGAAAAGTCAGCGAAAGACGAGTCAAGCCGTCATCTGTTGTATAACCGATTTTTTGCCCCGATTGCAGATCTCATTCAATGCCAAGATATTACCATTGTCCCAGAGGGTGACATGTTTTTGGTGCCCTTCTCCGCATTACAAGATGCAGATAGCAAATTCCTGTCAGAAACATTACGCATTCGCTTGATCCCTTCACTAACAGCACTTAAGCTGATCCAGGCCAGTCCTAACGCCGATCACAGCAATACTGGGGTGCTGATTGTGGGAGATCCTGCTGTTCATCCTACAACAAAGCTACAACCATTGCCAGGAGCCAGAAAGGAGGGCACAGGAAATTGCTGAGTTGTTGGGCGTGAAAGCTACTGTTGAAACGAGGCCACAAAAAAGGAGGTTCTGAGAAGGATCCAGGAGGTGAGTTTGGTCCACATTGCGGCCCATGGTGATGCAGAAAGAGGAGAGATCGCTCTTTCCCCAAACTGTTCATCTGAACGGATTCCCACCGAGAAAGACTTCATGCTGACAATGGAAGACATCGCAAAGGTTGGTATCCGAGCCAAGCTGGTTGTACTCAGCTGTTGTCCACAGTGGTCGCGGAAAGATCATGAAAGCCGAAGGAGTTGTGGGTATGCTCGTGCATTCATTGCTTCTGGAGCTTGTTCAGTACTGGTTTCCCTGTGGCTCCTCGATGACAAATCCACCAAAGACTTCATGATTCGTTTCTATGGGCATCTCGTGCGTGATAAACTGAGTGCAAGCAAGGCTCTCCACCAGTCCATCAAGTGGATGAGAGAATCCAAGGAGTACATCGTGAGTGACTGGGCACCATTTGTCCTGATTGGAGATGACGTCACGTTAGACTTATAAGGAAGCTTGAACGTTCCTTAGTGTACAACAAAACAACTGTCGAACAAGACTGTATCGAGTCTGAACGTTTTTCATTCTTGTTATGGACGCCAGTCTTGGTATATAAATTTGTAACTTGAGTATATTTTTAGGTTCAGAAGGCATCGTATGATTAGTCTAAAAATTGCACGTGAACTATATCAAGAAAGCACGGACAGCGTTAATTTTGTTATATTAGCCTGCGAACAGGCTTCCCGGGCGCACTCAGACGGCGGAGAAAAACAGAAGGGCTTCCAGCCAGGGCTTCCAGGGCTTCCCTTCTCTCGGTGCTTTGCGCCTCGTTGCCCGGGAAGCCTGTAGCATGCTATAATTTTGTTGACCATTGTTTTATCGACTGCCAAGTATGCAGTCTAATAGGTAAAACACAACTGGAACTGTAAATAATTCCGACATAAAAGGAATTATTTTGTTCTAGTTATACTTCAATTAATAGCGACTTTTAGATTGGAGATTGAGTACGAGTACGACTTACAAACCTATAGTGCGCAGGGTTTACATCAAACACGTCTAACATCATATTGTGGGGTCAGAAACACGGAGGAGCGAGGGCTCTGGGAACGTGACTGATTTGAACTTCGAAAGTCGTACTCGTAGTCAATCTAGGAGGAATAGTCTAACACTATAGAGGATAGTAATCAAAAACACCAATTTTAGGTATTTTCATGGATACTAAAAAGATCCATGATATTTTTAAGCCAAAAATCAAGTAGAATATTTTCCCTTCCAAAGGTAGCGCGCGCGATCGCGACCAATCAGCGAAGGCCCGTTTACACAGGCGATGTTGATGCGAATTTGAGTGGCGTTTTTGATCTGGCGTCCGTATAAAACTACCTGCGATTTCACGGCGATTTGTATGAGATGTCCACTTTGGTCACATTTTAAGTAGCAAAATCGCTGATAAATCGCATCAAAATTCGAACAACGAAAGAGCGGTGATTCGCGGCGACAAAACTCCGTGAAATTGCAGATAGTTTACACGGGCGATTTGGAATCGCGCTGAAAATCGCCACTCAAATGCGGCTATAATCGCATCACAAAATCGCCGGTGTAAACTGGCTACGTTCACACAGAAATGGTTTCAGTGGATCTGGTCCAAAAATCACGGGCCGGATAGGCCTTTCGTTCACACGGGGCTATCCGTTTTCCCTATCCGGTCCTGATCCGGTCCGTTTTATGGACCTGCAATAAAAGCTAGTTCCAATAACGTTTAATTGGAGGATAGACCGGCGGTTCGTTTTGGTACCGACTGCGCACCTTTGGCGCAGTGACAGTCAGATCAGCGTCGCAAACAAACGCCTTAATTTACATGAGCTAAAAATAAGCTCCAATTTGTGGTTTCATTATCGAGACTTTAAGTCAAATAAATTTCAGTAAGCAACGTTTATGTACGAAGGCGATTTCAAACCATGTTAACAGCTTCCCAGTCTCCTTCGCAGCCGTTATTTGGGTCGTCACGCAACTCTTCTCTCCATTGTGAAGCGTTGCGTGACAAACAATGGCTACGAATTTTATTCACGAGGCAGACATTCGTTTGCTAGACTGGATTTTGCCTAATTTACTAAATATAAGTTACCGTGAAAGCGGTTTTTTCAAACTGTTATCTGTTCTCAATCAGTAGCAATCAAATGTAATTATTATACATTCAATTCACAATCTCTTTTCTGATTGGCCGAAAGCGTACAGTGAATTTTCGAAATCAGCGCCTCTGAAAGCATCTACGTCATCTACCTACAGATTAGCGAGAGGATCACGGGTAATAGCCGAGCTAACCTGCAGATTATACAATAATCATGTCAAGGTCAAGGTCACGGGTAATCATGTCATCTATGACCGCAGTACATGATTTCCAAGGGTAATCATGTCAAGTTCGCGCGCTCATTGCGTTGCTTGCCGCTAAGTAACATCGGTGGCAGAAGCGTTATTCTTTTTCGTTGAATGTATAATAAAAACTAGTAATACGTGATTCGCAGGTCCTCGCGAAGCTTTTGTTGCCTAGTAACGGGCACGCTGCGATTTAATCTGCAAGGTTTCCAAGAATCGCTGCAAGGTTTCTGAGAATCGCCGGACGAACGCCGTGTTTTTGCTATGCCACCGGGTTTTGGTTTCGATTGGAGTTCGCTTGTCTCCCGATATCGGTAATAAATTGTAGCGCTCTTGTACTGTTTTCCCCACTTTCCGTCCGAATGATCTGAAACCACCTCGCTTTTGTAGGTAAAATCTTCTTCGCAATATGCAGATCGGCGAATTAGTTTCAGACACAAGTCTTCACGTTCTACAATGAAAACTAAGCCATATGTTGATCGTACTTTGAGAAATTCCAGAGTCGTCTTTCCTTTTCCTGTTGTTGATAACCGATTTAATAAAGCCGGGTTTTTTTTCACAAATGACCTGTATATAAATTCGTTCGGTAAAACAAACTTGGAGTAAAAATTGTTTATCTTCAGCAGCCGTTCCTGTTTCTACATTTACGTGTACTAAGATTACGTCGAAGTCAATGTTTATTAAGGGGGTTAAAAAAAAGAACGGCCTGGATTGGAACCGAAAAAAAAAAAGAAAAAGAAGAAGGCCCATGTAGGATTTGAACTTTCGCCTCAATCCCGAAGATCAGATTTAAAAGGGAGCGCCTTATAAGCCATTAGGCACGAGCGCGCCGTGTGACGTCATTACTGTCAACCACGATTTCCACAAACAAATAAATATGATCGTAAAGGCCACACGAGAATTGCTCTCGCATGAGCTCTTTGGGGACAGAATTATAAACCCCGCTACGCGAGGCCTTCGGCCTCGCTTCGCGAGGAACAATTATTAGAATCGGTTTTTGTGAGTTATACCTCGACCTTGATCATTCTGGATATCACAAAAATCTCATCCAATAATTGTTAATAATTTGAGCTTCGAGATACATAACGAGGACCTGGGCCTGGTTGTTCGAAAGTGGATTAACGTTAATCCTGGATTAAAAGTCAATCGAGGTTTTAATTTCTTTTGTATAAAAGTGTTTTTCACTGCTAATGTTTTGTGGAGTTTGAGATTACTCAAAGTCAAAAATGAAGGACAAAAAATATAAACAGAAAACCTCACTGAAAAGTTAAAAAACTTAAATCAAAATCCACGCTAATCCGTCCGCTAATCCTAGATTAGCTTATCATCCTTTGAACAATCGTGGGTCCAGTTGTTCAAAGCGCATGATTAAGCTAATCCAGGATAAGGATGTAACGATATGTTATCGTTTATTGCTTCATTTTTAACAGTCGTCAGTAAATCCTGGGTTAACTTTTAATCCCGGATTAGTTTCAATTAACCTTCGAACAACCGAGCGCAGCGTTATAAGAAACTTTTAATAAATCAGGGTTTGACACACTTGACTATTCCGCAGATAGAACAGTTTAATTAAGATTAAATTTTATTAGTTTATGTACACAGTATAGTCAGAATTTTGAGGCGAGAGACTTTATATTACTACTTCATAATACATTAAAATTAAGAACCGTTGCGATATTAACCAAAACGACATATCATAAATAAAGATTTCTATTCAGCATTGTGAGCCGGAATTATCTTGACCAGCAAGAACCTACAGAAAAGATGCTCAATAATAAAACTTCGTACGATTAACGCAGTGAATGAAACATTCGATCTTGCGTATCATAACCCATAAATGTTTGTCTCCTACAGTCAGAGGAATCATTACTTTTGACTGACTGGTACTTAGAAGTTCCATTGAAACACCTGGCTATGTTCCTCCTAATGTTCTTAAAATTTTTGGTCAATCTCAGCCTCAACGTTCCTTATCAAAAAGGGTTCTTATATATATAAAAAAAGTCTACCATGAAAACAACTGTTTGGCGAATGTCCCACGCGCGTTAGAGAAAAGATCCGGTTGTACAACGCAGTCAAATCCAGTCCATAATTGAGTGCAATACTATGTTACTACATGTTAGGGTCCTTTTGAGATCATTTGTGCTCGGCAACTTCTTTAGCAATGCCAAACTTTTTGAGTTTTGAGCCAACTTTTTTTTGTGCTGGCGAGCAACCTTGAGCAACTTCTTTCAGGCCTCCCAGAGCAACTTTTGAGCAACAAGATGAGCTTATCAGAGATCATCCAAAACACCACATTTTTCGTTTAATTTTTGGTTTGCCCGGGACAAAATTCCTCCGAAAGATTCCCGAAGATCGACCCGAGGTCTTCCAAAGAATGCACAAGTTTCACCTCGATTTCCGACGATTTCCGAAGATAGATGACCCAAACCCTTCTGAAGATTTTCCGAAGATGTACCCCGAAATATTTCCGAAAATCACCGAAGGATCCTTCGAAAGACTTTCGAGCCGCTGATCGGGAATGGGTTTAATAGCCAAATATTTCGGACATGTTGTTTTAAGGTGTTGATCCAGGTTCTTGTTTAATTAAATGGCTAATTTTGGTGAGCAACTATTCAACTCCTTTGGTAGCAACTTTTGGGGAATTATTTCATTTATCAACTTTTCCACAAGTTTACTAGCACAATCTATAAGGGCCTACTACAACATAATTATGGTCCCTGCTGGAGGTTACTCAACAATTAACATTACAGGGAGGCGCGAAATAAGTTTTTTAGGGTCTAGAGAGGTTCATGAATTTCCTTTCCTTATTTTTTTAGAAACATCGCGGCGCTTCCTTCGCATACTCCCCTTCTTATTTTATCCCTTTGGTACTGATCTCTACTCCCCCCCCACCCACCACCGCTTCCTCACCCCCCCCCCCCCCCCCCCCCCCCCACCCCCCCCCCCCCCCCCCCCCCCCCCCCCCACCCCCCACCCCCCACCCCCCACCCCACCCCCCCCCCCCCCCCCACCCCCCCCCCCCCACCCCCCCCCCCACCCCCCCCACCCCCCCCCCCCCCCCCCCCCCCCCCCCCCCCCCCCCACCCACCCCCCTCCCCCCCCCCCCCCCCCCCCCCCCCCCCCTCCCCCCCCTCCACCCACCATTCCTCCCCCCTCCTCTGCGCCCTCGGCTGAAAGATGGTCTTGCACCGGGCAGTACCGATTAAATCCGTTGCGTCTCAATTTGGGAAGCAATTCACTGTAATGCCTAAATTGGTTTTCCTCGCGAAACGAGGCCGAAGGCCTCGCGTAGCGAGGGGTTTATAATTCTTGTCCCCCAAGAGCTTCACGCCGGAGAGCAATTCTCGTGTGGCCTTTACGATCATGTTTGTGGAGTTGGGGGATGGCATGACGTCACACGGCGCGCTCGTGGCCTAATGGCTTAAGAGCCGCTAACTTTTAAATCTGATCTTCGGGATTGAGGGCCGTGGAGTTCAAATCCTAAATGGTCCTTCTTTTTTTTTTTGTTTTTCGGTTCGAATCCAGGCCAGTTCATTTTTTTTAACCCCCTTTTCTTTGCTTAATAACATTGACTTCGACTAAGTAATCTTTGTACACGATAAATGTAAGAAACAGGAACGGCCTGCTGAAGAATAACAAATTTTTACTCCAAGTTTGGTTTATCGAACGAATTTGTATACGGGTCACTTTTGTGAAAAAAAAAAAAAAAAAAAAAAAAAAAAAAACAAAAAAAAACCCGGCTTTCTCAAAGTAGCGATCAACATATGGCTTAGTTTTCATTGCTAGACGTGAAGACTTGTGTCTGAAAAATAATTCGCCGATTACGATTATTGCGAAAGGGAAAACAGGTACAAGAGTCGCTACAATTTTATTACAGATATCCGGGAGACGAGCGAACTCCAATCGAAACTGCAAAATCCCGGTGGCATAGCAAAAACACGGCGTTCGTCCGGCGATTCTCAGAAACCTTGCCAGCGATTCATTGGAAACCTTGGCAGATCAAATCGCGCAGACGTGCTCCGTTAACTAGTCAACAAAAGCTTCGCGAGGACCTGCGAGTCACGTATTACTAGTAATACTTGTTAATGGTGTATTTTAGTCCCATGATGTATATCACGAAAAGTTGCAAAACACGAATTATTTATAACGCCTGCCTCTCGTGATGTGCGCCACATCACGTCAGATGACGTCATAACAAGCAAAAAGATGGTGAATCAAGGGTGATGTCACGACATTGCACTGAAATTTGATCGGCGATATGCACAGGCGAGAATTTCCGAAACAAATGACCCTGGATGGGAAAATATACGTCTTCCTATACACTGGAACAACTGCATGGAAGCTTAGACGACGTCAACTAAGGTTTGTGTTCCCGATGTTTATGTTTGTCTCTCGTTTGTTGTGGACGTTTGCACAGCGAAATTACAAAGTACAGTTGACTCCCGATAACTCGAACCCTCGATAACCAGGATAACTCGAGCCTCCCGCTACTCGGAGTAAATTCGCTTTCTCTTCAGGTCATTTTCTTATTAATTTTACTCTCGATAACTCGAACTCCCGATAACTCGAAAGTTTCTCAATTTCCCTTTGAATGTTGAAGTTTTCAGGAGTCCACTCTACTGCTAAGATCACTCGAGCTGCTGTCAGCGCTAAGACAAACTCGACTTGGAGTAAAGAATGTTTATAATTAGTTACGGAAGTTCGTTTCACGCGTTGTCTGTCCCGCTGACAGTAGTACCATGAATACAAATCATTGCGAATGTGTTCGGCTGGGCTGAACCAGAAAAAAAAATCCGATCTACATGTAGTTTATTTCCAGTCAGGGAACAGAGAGCGGTATCTGTGTGTACTGTGGGTTAAACAAAATATCCATGTAAGCGTCAATAACATTTACAGGGAGGCGCGATTCAAGTGTTTTTAGGGTTAGAAATTAGTTACTTCGGTATTATTTTAGGAGAGGGAGAGAGGGGATCACAAATTTCCTTCCCTTTCTTAGAAAATTCACTTTCAAATCGAATCAAATTCGAATTATCCCTTTGTATCTCGCCCACACCACCACCCCACCCCTCCCCCCCCCCCCCCCCCCCCCCCCTTCCCGCCCTCCCTTCTCTGCTCTGTACAGATTAAATCCGTTGCGTCTCAATTTGGAAGCAATTCACTGTAATTGCTAAATTGTTATAACACTTGTAATGTGTATTTAGTTTTGATGTATATCACGAATTATTTTATAGCGCTGCTCTCGTGATGTGCACCACATCGCGTGACGTGACGTAAACAAGCCAAAAGACGGTGATGTCACGACATTGCCACTGAAATTTGATCGGCGATATGCACAGGCGAGTTTCCGAAACAATGACCCAAGCTTTAAATATACGTCTTCCTGTATATTTTACACTGGAACAACTGCATGGATGCCTAGACGACGTCAACTAAGGTTTGTGTTCCAGATGTTTATGTTTCTCTCCGTTTATTGTGGACGTTTGCAGCGAAAGTACAAAGTACAGTTGACTCCCGATAACTCGAACCCTCGATAACCAGGATAGCTCGAGCTTCGAGCTAACTCGAAGTAAATTCGTTTTCCTTCAGGCCATTTTCTTACTAATTTTACCCTCGATAACTCGAACTCCCGAGTTCACGTTTTTCAATTTCCCTTTGAATGTTGGAGTTATCAGGAGCCAACTCTACTGCTAAGATCACTCGAGCTGCTGTAAGCGCTAAGACAAACACTCGACTTGGAGTAAAGGAGTAAAGAATAAGTTAGCTTCGGTTTTCACGCTTTGTCTGTCCGTCTTCTGTATTTGTCGTCTTTTCACTGTATTATACTCTATCTTAGTTCATATAAATTACTTCATATCCATCACACTTCATTATAAATGTTTTGGAACGATAACACAATAACAAGCATAAAAAACACGAGGGAAAGATGTTGAATATTTTTACTTGACAGAGTTTGTAACACTAGGCATGGTTAGTGAGAAATACTTCGTGAATGTTTTTTTAGATTATAAATCCTTTGACCAGAGCGCGCGCGCGCGAGGGGGAGACACGCGAGCGAGAAAATATAGAGCCGGAGAGCGCCTCAGTTGCATGTCAACGGTCTATCAGACTTACGGCTGCATGCACAGATTACAGACAGAAATTTGTCATTTATTTTAATATTTGACTATTGTATTTCAATTTATGTAATACCATACACTCATGTGGGAATACTGAAATAAATTGTTCTTGTCATCGGTCAAACAAAAACAGATTACCAGATCGCTTCAGCAGCATAAAGCCCCACTGATTGCGAAAGTTGTTAACCCTCGGTGGGCACAGCTTGGGGGTTTGTGGGGGTCGGGTGCTCCGTTATCAGTGGTATTTCGGGGTATTTCGTATTAACCGAGATATACAATTGCATTATGTAGCATATCTGTTTTGGAGATTTTTTGCCGGATGTTGAACCACAGGCAGACCATCCTATGTTTGAGTGATCAGTGTTTACATTATTCAGGTCACGAACTACAGACTTACTGTGACGGTTGAGATTTGGTTCACTAGTTTTGGATTAATGAGTCAACTTGATCTGTGTTGTTCAATAAAGTTTAAAATATATGTTAATTGAGTCATGTGTGCTGTTATTTTGTCATTCCGGGCTGTTTAAGACGTTTTGGGCGAGATTAATTTTTAATCTCTTTACAATTTTGTCCGTCAAAGAGCTCAGGCGGGGTAAAATCTCGTCTAGAGTTTACGGCCGTTATATTTATTCTTTGAGAGGATGGTGTCTGGCGAAAATGACGTTCCCGGCGCGCTGGTGGCCTGATGATCATCGGGACTGGGGGAAAGGGTTCGAATCCGCCTGGGGTTCTTTTTCCTAAGTTTTTTGTTTTGGTTCGAATCCTCCCGGGGTTAGGGCTGTCCACAAGTTGCTGCCTCGTCCCCAGTCGCTCGCAAGCACAGCAGGGCGGGGATTGACCGCGGTCAAACGTAAAAAATAGCGAAGTCGGTCAAAGATAAGGGTTTTACTTTCAGAGCTTGCTTGTTAGTTTTTCTTCAATTTTGAGTTTACTAACTTTTTTTTTGTATTACTAAAAAAGATCCAAGCTTCTGAAAAGTTACGATTTCGCGCTATTAACACTGGTGCCCACTCCACAGCGGTTCAAACGTTTGATTGATGTGAAGGCGGGGATAATGTTTCTCCTTCCCGTCATCCCCCGCTCTCGCGCTTTGCGCTGGTTCCAAGCTCCCTCGCGCTTCCCGCTCGCCCAGCTTCCTCGCGATTCGCACTCTCGGGCTTGTCTAGAAAAGCCTGTGGAAGAGGCAGCACAAGTTGCTCGACGTTGCTCAAAAGTTGCTCAAAAAATACAGAAAGTTGCTTTGTTGTGCTAATCGCCCTATCAAAGTAAGATTTCTAAGCATTTTAATGCAATTTTAATGCAACCATGGATCGTTAAAAAGAATTTTACGATCCATGATGCAACTGAAGTTGCTAAATAAAAAATAATATTTTTTTGAATCACTCGACATCATTGTCTTTATCCGCCATTTTGAATTTTCTTTAAAATAACCGCTGACTAGCCTAGATCGTTGGCAACTAACCACAGGCACCAAACTACTCCAACATTAAGCCAGCAAGCCCAGCATCAGGCTTCCAATTGCCAAAGAATCGAAATAACTATAAGCATTGTGAAATATGGCAGTAAGACCAATATAAACACTAAGAGCTGCTCCGATTTCCGAGAATGGGTTAGAAATTGATCAGAATGCAAAAACAAAGTTGCCAAAAAGTTGGCGAGCGAAACAGCCCTACCGGGGTTTTTGGAATTTACTTTTAATTTGAATTACTTTTGTCGTGAAATTCACCCGATGCCAGCACAAGGACGAGGTTGTCATTCATGTTTCAGTGAAACCAGGAATGGACGAGAGAAACGTGGAATAAGAACTAGAAAACGGCGGAATGTCGTTACTTCGGATTATCACTATTGTCTGCGGACGTTCACGGAAACATATTTTCGCAGCAGAACGATTCTAAAAATAGCCGAAGGTGTAACTACGCTGTTGTCATTAATCAGCACAGATAGGGGCTCCGAGGTGATATGCTCCTGACTGCCGTAAAATGTAGACAGAAACAGGAACGCCTACTCAAGAATTGCTCGATCGAATATATAATTTATGGGGAAGATTATATAATACGCGTTGTTCGAGACGTAGCCTCAACAACAGTTTCTCTGACAAACAAGATCGTGAACAGGAAAGGCGTACAACACAGATGTTCAGGAGGGTGGTTATCACCCTCACATCCCAAAATAATTGATCCCCATCCCAGCTTTGCGAGGACCTGCGAGTCACGTATTACTAGTTCTGGGTTGGATTTTGTGCTAAACAGGGTCAGGATTTGAAGCCCTCAGCGGCACCACCTCACCCAAGGGCGCTCTCAGCTGATTGGAATTTCCGCTCTTTTTAAATAGCTATCCCTTTCTGGCACTGTAGTACCTTTTCTGAAGTGTCATTTTCGTTCTTCCGAAGATCTCCGATAGTCTGTAAATATAAATAGCAAATCGAATTCAGTCTAGTCACTAGTCATGAAGATCCGTCGAAAATTTCCGATTGTATGCCGAAATACCCCCGGCATTTTTCGAGCATTTGTTAGGTTACCCTAACAATTTGTTAGTACCCAGTTATACTCGTGGGTAGAAAGAGCCGGCACTGCGAGAGTAGTGTCTTATTCAAGAATACAACACACCTAGACCTCGGCCAGGGCTCGAACTCGGTCCTCTCGATCCGGAGTCATCATTTAGCCACAGCACCCAATCAGTTTCACATATAGATCACTTTGACAAAACGAAAGCAGTACACGACGCGCGCTTGATTGTGTTCGATTGCGCTCAATTGCATTCTAAAATCAAAGGTATGTGCTGTTACCAGCCGGGAGGCCCGTATAGTGAAACATGTGCCAGTGCGGGTCTTGCAATTAATTAGCCACGGCCCATACTCCAATTGAGTATGCATGGGCCGCGGCTAATTAGGGTACCGTTTCCCCGCCATATTGGGACCTCCCTATTGCGAATCCCAGCCAAGTGAAATCCAATCTTTCGATCATAAGGCGAACAAGGGCGGATCGGACTGAAAGTAACGCGGTTAATTGAGTCTTATATTGTTTTTCTTACAGATCTGTAAGAAAAAAACGTCGGACGTTTTTCACAATGGGGAAAACAAAAGCTACGAAATGTGATATTGCTTGCGTGGTAGCGGGACTTTCTGTTAAACAGTCATCGTTATCATAACGCCATTGATTTCTACAAAGAGGCCCAGATTTCTGTTGAACGAAAGTAAAGTAGAAAACTGCAAAATCCTTAAAATGGCCTTATACCACAAACTGGCACGAGCTTATATTGGCATAAATGAGTTTCAGGAAGCATTGGCAAACTTCCAACAGCTTCTGAAAATCAGCAAAGAAATTGGGAGCAGAGCAGAAGAAGCGACAGCGTATCGTGGTATAAGTATGTCGTATAGCTGCATTGGTAAACACATTCAAGTGATTTTTTATCAAAGGAAATTGCTGGAAATTGCTAAAGAAACTGGGGACAAACAGAAGGAACGAGGAGCATACGTAATCATTGCTCGTGCATACTCCGCTCTCGGTAAAAAGGATAAATTCATCGAGTGTGAAAATGAAGCGCTGAGAATATGCAGAGAAATTGGAGACAAGCGAGGCGAAGCAAAAAACGCTTGGTGACATCGGTCTGGTGTACAGGGAACTCGCCCGATACCGTGAAGCAATTAGTCACCTAGAAAGGTCGCTGCCAAATAATAAAAGATATTGGAGATAAAAGGAAGAAGCATCGTCATATCTAGAACTTGCAAATGCTTACCAAGGCATCGGGGAAGTCGACAAAGTTCTTCATTTACTTTTCAATTCACTCGAAATGTTAAACGTCCAAGATCTGGGTAATATAGGTATCTGCTACAATAAACATCGGTACTGCTTATCAATCAATAAGCCGATTCAATGAGGCACTAGAGTACTTCAAAAAAACACTTGAAATTATGAGAACTTGGGCGACAAAGGAGCAGAAGGAAGAGCCCACCACGGCCTTGGCCTTTGCTATCACTCACTTGGTCAACACGAAAAAGCTATCGAGCACCAGGAAAAGTCAGTGAAAATTCTAAAGGAAACTGGAAACAGGTTCGGAGAGGGTCGATCCACTTGTATGCTTGGCCAGATATACAATGAAATCGGCCACTACAAAGAATCGATCAGAAGTTACAAAAGGGCTCTGGAAATTAGTCAGGAAATTGGCGATAGGAAAGTGGAATCAAACGCCTATCGTGGTCTTGGTGATATATACGGTTGTTTAGAACCACAATCTGGCCAAGGAGAGAGCTATGCGAAGAAAGCTCTCGAAATCTCGAAGCAAAGTGGGGATAAAAAAGATTTAGCAGCGAACTACATCGGCCTTGCCCAGCTCTATAGTTTACGTGGTCGATTCAAAGAATCACTTGAGAACCATAAATTGGCAGTTGATATTATGAAAGAAATTGGGACAAGCATGGAGAGGCAACAGCTTCGATTTGTCTCGCATCTGTGTACGTCGCTCTCGAAAATCGAAAAGAGCAGAAACAGCTTAAACAGAAGGCTCTCAACATCATGAGAGAAATTGGAGACGCAGGGAGAGAACATACGGTACTTTTTTCGCTAGGTTTGTTACCATGCACAGGATGGAGAGTTGAAGAAGGCGCGTGACTACCTTTTTGAGAGCATTACTTGCATTGAAGGGACCGCGAACTACTTCAGGACGAACACAAACTTTCTCTGGATAACAAGACCTTTCGCAACTATGATGCATTATGTACCCTTCTTATCACTCAAGGTAATGTTCCGGAGGCATTATGCACTGCAGAGCGAGGACGAGCAAGAGCTCTTGTCGATTTGATGTCAAAGAGATTTGGCATCCGCGAGAGACGCAATTCAAACGACATTTGTGTGGATGGGTTAAGAGAGCTTTCCATTCAGAATCACAGTACGATCATCTTCATTGCTGCTGTTTATAAAAACATTTATTTCTGGGTTATGGAGGAAGGAAGAATCCGCTTTAAGTTACATAAGTTGGAATCACGAGAGGAAAGCCTCACAGATCTTTTTGAATTTGCCAAGAAGACATGAATTGCATGATGATCCAGTAGTTGAATGCGAAGATCGTTCATTGTCCGCATACTATCGAATGAAATCATCTCTTGATGAAAAGAAAGATGAAAGTCAGAAGCGTCTAGAGGAAGAGGAAGGAGGCCAAAGGGAAGAAAAGTCAGCGAAAGACGAGTCAAGCCGTCATCTGTTGTATAACCGATTTTTGCCCCGATTGCAGATCTCATTCAATGCCAAGATATTACCATTGTCCCAGAGGGTGACATGTTTTTGGTGCCCTTCTCCGCATTACAAGATCCAGATGGCAAATTCCTGTCAGAAACATTACGCATTCGCTTGATCCCTTCACTAACAAGCACTTAAGCTTATCCAGGCCAGTCCTAACGCCGATCACAGCAATACTGGGGTGCTGATTGTGGGAGATCCTGCTGTTCATCCTACAACAAAGCTACCACCATTGCCAGGAGCCAGAAAGGAGGCACAGGAAATTGCTGAGTTGTTGGGCGTGACAGCTACTGTTGGAAACGAGGCCACCAAAAAAGGAGGTTCTCAGAAGGATCCAGGAGGTGAGTTTGGTCCACATTGCGGCCCATGGTGATGCAGAAAGAGGAGAGATCGCTCTTTCCCCAAACTGTTCATCTGAACGGATTCCCACCGAGAAAGACTTCATGCTGACAATGGAAGACATCGCAAAGGTTGGTATCCGAGCCAAGCTGGTTGTACTCAGCTGTTGTCACAGTGGTCGCGGAAAGATCATGAAAGCCGAGGGAGTTGTGGGTATTGCTCGTGCATTCATTGCTTCTGGAGCTCGTTCAGTACTGGTTTCCCTGTGGCTCCTCGATGACAAATCCACCAAAGACTTCATGATTCGTTTCTATGGGCATCTCGTGCGTGATAAACTGAGTGCAAGCAAGGCTCTCCATCAGTCCATCAAGTGGATGAGAGAATCCAAGGAGTACATCGTGAGTGACTGGGCCACCATTTGTCCTGATTGGAGATGACGTCACGTTAGACTTATAAGGAAGCTTGAACGTTCCTTAGTGTACAACAAAACAACTGTCGAACAAGACTGTATCGAGTCTGAACGTTTTCATTCTTGTTATGGACGCCAGTCTTGGTATATAAATTTGTACTTGAGATATTTTTAGGTTCAGAAGCATCGTATGATTAGTCTAAAAATTGCACGTGAACTATATCAAGAAAAGCACGGACAGCGTTAATTTTGTTATATTAGCCTGCGAACAGGCTTCCCGGGCGCACTCAGACGGCGGAGAAAAACAGAAGGGCTTCCAGGGCTTCTCTTCTCTCGGCGCTTTGCGCATCGTTGCCCGGGAAGCCTGTAGCATGCTATAATTTTGTTGGACCATTGTTTTATCGGCTGCCAAGTATGCAGTCTAATAGGTAAAACACAACTGGAACTGTAAATAATTCCGACATAAAAGGAATTATTTTGTTCTAGTTATACTTCAATTAATAGCGACTTTTAGATTGGAGATTGAGTACGAGTACGACTTATCAAACCTATAGTGCGCAGGGTTTACATCAAACACGTCTAACACCATCTTGTGGGGTCAGCAACAGGGAGGAACGAGGGCTCTGGGAACGTGACTGATTTGAACTTCGAAAGTCGTACTCGTAGTCAATCTCGTACTCGTACTCCGATCTAAAGGTCGCTATTAACGATTATTGGTTGTCGACTAGTTTATTAGGCTTATTATTAGGAATTAAAGTTAGTGTTTGATCATTTCCCAAGGGAGATTATCTGCCCAGCTTGTGCAAGGTAGATAACCTTATGAAATCCACCGTAGGAAAAAAGATGGCGCGGCGGTACATTTTACCACAATACCTTGCGAACCTAACACAGCCAATAGGCACATAGAAAGCCATATTTTTTGAGAAATTCGACGCTGTACTAACAACATTGTTTAGAACTTCTCTGTGCGTTTTTATGAGCACTTTTAGGGTTTTTGTGCGCCAAGAATTATGGGTAAATGTACCAGTCGCCATCTTTTTTTCCTACGATGGATTGTACGTTCACTATTTAAGCAATTGGTCTAGGAGGAATAGTCTAACACTATAGAGGATAGTAATCAAAAACACCAATTTTGGGAATTTTCATGGATACTAAAAAGATCCATGATATTTTTAAGCCAAAAATCAAGTAGAATATTTTCCCTTCCAAAGGTAGCGCGCGCGATCGCGACCAATCAGCGAAGGCCCGTTTACACAGGCGATTTTGATGCGAATTTGAGTGGCGTTTTTGATCTGGCGTCCGTATAAACTACCTGCGATTTCACGGCGATTTGTATGAGATGTCCACTTTGGTCACATTTTAAGTAGCAAAAATCGCTGATAAATCGCATCAAAATTCGAACAACGAAAGAGCGGTGATTCGCGGCGGACAAAACTCCGTGAAATTGCAGATAGTTTACACCGGGCGATTTGGAATCGCGCTGAAAATCGCCACTCAAATGCGGCTATAAATCGCATCACAAATCGCCGGTGTTAAACTGGCTACGTTCACACAGAAATGGTTTCAGTGGATCTGGTCCAAAAAATCACGGGCCGGATAGGCCTTTTCTTCACACGGGGCTATCCGTATCCCCTATCCGGTCCTGATCCGGTCCGTTTATGGACCTGCAATAAAGCTGGTTCCAAATCGTTTAATTGGACGATAGACCGGCGGTTCGTTTTGGTACCGACTGCGCACCTTTGGCGCAGTGACAGTCAGATCAGCATCGCAACAAACGCCTTAATTTACATGGGCTAAAAATAAGCTCCCATTTGTGGTTTCATTATCGAGACTTTAAGTCAAATAAATTTCAGTAAGCAACGTTTATGTACGAAGCGATTTCAAACCATGTTAACAGCTTCCCAGTCTCCTTCGCAGCCGTTATTTGGTCGTCACGCAACTCTTCTCTCCATTGTGAAGCGTTGCGTGACAAACAATGGCTACGAATTTTATTCACGAGGCAGACATTTGTTTGCTAGACTGGATTTTGCCTAAATTTACTAAATATAAGTTACCGTGAAAGCGGTTTTTCAAACTATTATCTGTCTCAATGGTAGCAATCAAATGTAATTATTATACATTCAATTCACAATCTCTTTTCTGATTGGCCGAAAGCGTACAGTGAATTTTCGAAATCAACGCCTCTGAAAGCATCTACGTCATCTACCTACAGATTAGCGAGAGGATCACGGTAATAACCTGCTAACCTGCAGATTATACAATAATCATGTCAAGTACACTCAAGGTCACGGGTAATCATGTCATCTATGACCGCAGTGCATGATTTCCAAGGCTAATCATGTCAAGTTCGCGCGCTCATTGCGTTGCTTACCGCTAAGTAACATCGGTGGCAGAAGCGTTATTCTTTTCGTTGAATGTATAATAAAACAATTATTAGAATCGGTTTTTGTGAGTTATACCTCGACCTCGATCATTCTGGATATCACAAAACCTCATCCAATAATTGTTAATAATTTGAGCTTCGAGATACATAACGAGGACCTGGGCCCGGTTGTTCGAAAGACGATTAACGTTAATCCTGGGCCCCGTTGTTCAAAGCACGATTAAGCTAATCCTGGATTAGCGGTGAATTTTGATTTCAGTTTTGTAACTTTTCAGTGAGATTTTCTCGTTATATTTTTTGCTCTTCAGTTTTGACTTGGATAATATCAAACTCCACAAAAACATTGTCATGGAAAACCACATTTATATGGAAGAAATTGAAAACCAAGATTATTTGTTAATCCTGGATTATCATTAATCGGCTTTCGAACAACTGGGCCCTGGATTACAAGTCAATCGAGGTTTTAATTTCTTTTGTATATAAAAGTGTTTTTCACTGCTAATGTTTTGTGGAGTTTGAGATTATACTCAAAGTCAAAAGTGAAGGACAAAAAAATATCAACAGAAAACCTCACTGAAAAGTTAAAAACTTAAATCAAAATCCACGCTAATCCGTCCGCTAATCCTAGATTAGCTAATTCATCCTTTGAACAATCGGGTCCAGTTGTTCAAAGCGCATGATTAAGCTAATCAAGGATAAGGATGTAACGACATGTTATCGTTTATTGCTTCATTTTTAACAGTCGTCAGTAAATCCTGGGTTAACTTTTAATCCCGGATTAGTTTCAATTCACCTTCGAACAACCGAGCCCAGCGTTATAAGAAAACTTTTAATAAATCAGGGTTTGACATACTTGACTATTCCGCAGATAGAAGAGTTTTAATTAAGATTAAATTTTATTAGTTTATGTACACATTCTGGTCAGAATTTTGAGACGAGAGACTTTATATTACTACTTCATAATACATTAAAATTTAAAAAACCGTTGCGATATTAAGCAAAACGACATATCAATAAATAAAGATTATATTCAGCATTGTGAGCCGGAATTATCTTGACCAGCAAGAACCTACAGAAAAGATGCTCAATAATAAAACTTCGTACCGATTAGCGCAGTGAATGAAATATTCGATCTTGCGTATCATAACGAGGACTCTGGGAACGAGATTG
>MU826366.1:490384-515029 GCA_029204205.1 Desmophyllum pertusum
TATCGGAATCCGTGGTGCGTCACAAGGTTGTTGCACCGTTTGTCAGTCATGGTGTATGAAACGTTTGCTAAGTGTATCACCCCTGGCAACGCATAAAACAAGAACTTTCTGTGCCTGACCCTGATCCTCCACCGTGACGAATTTCTCTTCCCTCCCCCCCCCCCCCCCCCTTTTTCCTCCCCTTCCCACAACCCCCTCTTCCCTTCAGCAGTTACACTGACATACTGTCATGTACTTTTTTGATACTTTTGCTAAAAAAATCCTTTGTAAAAAGGAAGTCGTATCAGCTCCTTGCTTCTCACCTATAATCACCAAACTTAGGAGGAAACAGTCCGTGGAAGGATACTGAAAACAACACCAGTTATGTATGTTTTATAAACTTTATTGAGTGTGTACCAATTACTTACTGTAAATAATTCTCAGATAGAAATTCCATACAAACTCTATATGCTATTTTGTGGGAGGGGAGACAGGGGGGTCTGAACTTCCCGCTTCCCGTACCTTGTCCCCGCGCCTCTTTGTGCTTGTTCTATTGCGAAATAAATACACCTTATTCGAGGGTTTAAAATAATACGCGTAGATATGTTACGAGTTGCGTAGTTGCGAGCAATGAGCAAAACGTCCGAGCGTAGCATATGTTAAACTGTCGAATGAGGGATTTATTATTCCACTGCAAAATTCCCTTGCTAAAACCAGGGCCCGGTTGTTCAAAGGGTGGATAACGCTATCCACCGGATAAATCGCTATCCAGTGGATAAGTGTTTACAAAACAAACTATGCTATCCGCTGGATAGTGATTTATCCGTTGGATAGCGTTATCCACCCTTTGAACAACCGGGCTCAGGGACACTACAGGGAATACGCTCATATTTTGCGCGTTCTTTCGATCTTAAAATGGTGAAATGACATAACAGTGGAACTTTTTTTCCTATTTCTTACGGTTCCCGCCACCTTGAGAAACCCGCCCCCTCCCTTGTGTTCCCGATGTATTTGTTTGTCTCTGTTTGTTGTGGACGTTTGCAGGTGAAAGTACAAGTACAGTTGACTCCCGATAACTTGAACCCTCGATAACCAGGATAACTCGAGCCTCCCGCTAACTCGAAGTAAATTCGTTTTTCCCTTCAGCCATTTTCTTACTTAGTGTACAACAAAACAACTGTCGAACAGACTGTATCGAGTCCTGAACGTTTTTCATTCTTGTTATGGACGCCAGTCTTGGTATATAAATTTGTACTTGAGATATTTTTAGGTTCAGAGGCATCGTATGATTAGTCTAAAAATTGCACGTGAACTATATCCAGAAAGCACGGACAGCGTTAATTTTGTTATATTAGCATGCGAACAGGCTTCCCGGGCGCACTCAGACGCGGAGAAAAACAGAAGGGCTTCCAGCCAGGGCTTCCAGGGCTTCCCTTCTCTCGGTGCTTTGCGCCTCGTTGCCCGGGAAGCCTGTAGCATGCTATAATTTTGTTGACGCATTGTTTTATCGGCTGCCAAGTATGCAGTCTAATAGGTAAAACACAACTGGAACTGTAAATAATTCCGACATAAAAGGAATTATTTTGTTCTAGTTATACTTCAATTAATAGCGACTTTTAGATTGGAGATTGAGTACGAGTACGACTTATCAAACCTATAGTGCGACAGGGTTTACATCAACACGATCTAACACCATATTGTGGGGTCAGCAACACGGAGGAGCCGAGGGCTCTGGGAACGTGACTGATTTAAACTTCGAAAGTCGTACTCGTAGTCCAATCTAGGAGGAATAGTCTAACACTATAGAGGATAGTAATCAAAAACACCAATTTTAGGTATTTTCATGGATACTAAAAAGATCCATGATATTTTTAAGCCAAAAATCAAGTAGAATATTTTCCCTTCCAAAGGTTAGCGCGCGCGATTGCGACCAATCAGCGAAGGCCCGTTTACACAGGCGATTTTTGATGCGAATTTGAGTGGCGTTTTGATCTGGCGTCCGTATAAACTACCTGCGATTTCACGGCGATTTGTATGAGATGTCCACTTTGGTCACATTTTTAGTAGCAAAATCGCTGATAAATCGCATCAAAATTCGAACAACAAAAGAGCGGTGATTCGCGGCGACAAAACTCCGTGAAATTGCAGATAGTTTACACGGGCGATTTGGAATCGCGCTGAAAATCGCCACTCAAATGCGGCTATAATCGCATCCACAAATCGCCGGTGTTAACTGGCTACGTTCACACAGAAATGGTTTTCAGTGGATCTGCGTCCAAAAATCACGGGCCGGATAGGCCTTTCGTTCACACGGGGCTATCCGTTTTCCCTATCCGGTCCTGATCCGGTCCGTTTTATGGACCTGCAATAAAGCTGGTTCCAAATCGTTTAATTGGACGATAGACCGGCGGTTCGTTTTGGTACCGACTGCGCACCTTTGGCGCAGTGACAGTCAGATCAGCGTCGCAAACAAACGCCTTAATTTACATGGGCTAAAAATAAGCTCCCATTTGTGGTTTCATTATCGAGACTTTAAGTCAAATAAATTTCAGTGAGCAACGTTTATGTACGAAGCGATTTCAAACCATGTTAACAGCTTCCCAGTCTCCTTCGCAGCCGTTATTTGGGTCGTCACGCAAACTCTTCCTCTCCATTGTGAAGCGTGGCGTGACAAACAATGGCTACGAATTTTATTCACGAGGCAGACATTTGTTTGCTAGACTGGATTTTGCCTAATTTACTAAATATAAGTTTACCGTGAAAGCGGTTTTTTCAAACTGTTATCTGTTCTCAATGGTAGCAATCAAATGTAATTATTATACATTCAATTCACAATCTCTTTTCTGATTGGCCTAAAGCGTACAGTGAATTTTCGAAATCAGCGCCTCTGAAAGCATCTACGTCATCTACCTACAGATTATCGAGAGGATCACGGGTAATAACCTGCAGATTATACAATAATCATGTCAAGGTCAAGGTCGCGGGTAATCATGTCATCTATGACCGCAGTACATGATTTCCAAGGGTAATCATGTCAAGTTCGCGCGCTCATTGCGTTGCTTGCCGCTAAGTAACATCGGTGGCAGAAGCGTTATTCTTTTTCGTTGAATGTATAATAAAACTAGTAATACGGTGATTCGCAGGTCCTCGCCGAAGCTTTTGTTGCCTAGTAACGGGCACGCCTGCGATTTAATCTGCAAGGTTTCCAAGAATCGCTGCAAGGTTTCTGAGAATCGCCGGACGAACGCCGTGTTTTTGCTATGCCACCGGGTTTTGGTTTCGATTGGAGTTCGCTTGTCTCCCGATACGGTAATAAATTGTAGCGCTCTTGTACTGTTTTCCCCACTTTTCCGTCCGAATGATCTGAAACCACCTCGCTTTTGTAGGTAAAATCTTCTATCGCAATATCAGATCGGCGAATTATTTTCAGACACAAGTCTTCACGTCTACAATGAAAACTAAGCCATATGTTGATCGTACTTTGAGAAATTCCAGAGTCGTCTTTCCTTTTCCTGTTGTTGATAACAGATTAATAAAGCCTGGGTTTTTTTTCACAAATGACCTGTATATAAATTCGTTCGATAAACAAACTTGGAGTAAAAATTGTTATTCTTCAGCAGCCGTTCCTGTTTCTACATTTACGTGTACTAAGATTACGTCGAAGTCAATGTTATTAAGGGGGTTAAAAAAAAAAGAACGGCCTGGATTCGAACCGAAAAAAAAAAAGAAAAAGAAGAAGGACCATGTAGGATTTGAACTTTCGCCCTCAATCCCGAAGATCAGATTTAAAAGTTAGCGCCTCATAAGCCATTAGGCCACGAGCGCGCCGTTGTGACGTCATTACTGTCAACCACGATTTCCACAAACAAATAAATATGATCGTAAGGCCACACGAGAATTGGCTCTCGCATGAGCTCTTTGGGGACAGAATTATAAACCCCACTACGCGAGGCTTCGGCCTCGCTTCGCGAGAACAATTATTAGAATCGGTTTTTGTGAGTTATACCTCGACCTTGATCATTCTGGATATCACAAAAATCTCATCCAATAATTGTTAATAATTTGAGCTTCGAGATACATAACGAGGACCTGGGCCTGGTTGTTCGAAAGTTGATTAACGTTAATCTGATTAAAAGTCAATCGAGGTTTTAATTTCTTTTGTATAAAAGTGTTTTTCACTGCTAATGTTTTGTGGAGTTTGAGATTACTCAAAGTCAAAAATGAAGGACAAAAAATATAAACAGAAAACCTCACTGAAAAGTTTAAAAAACTTAAATCAAAATCCACGCTAATCCGTCCCGCTAATCCTAGATTAGCTAATTCATCCTTTGAACAATCGGGTCCAGTTGTTCAAAGCGCATGATTAAGCTAATCCAGGATAAGGATGTAGTACGATATGTTACTCGTTTTATTTGCTTCATTTTTAAACGTCGTCAGTAAATCCTGGGTTAACTTTTAATCCCGGATTAGTTTCCAATTCACCTTCGAACAACCGAGCGCAGCGGTTATAAGAAACTTTTAATAATCCAGGGTTTGACACACTTGACTATTCCGCAGATAGAAGAGTTTTAATTAAGATTAATTTTATTAGTTTATGTAACACATTCTAGTCAGAATTTTGAGGCGAGAGACTTTATATTACTACTTCATAATACATTAAAATTAAGAACCGTTGCGATATTAACCAAAACGACATATCAATAAATAAAGATTCTATTCAGCATTGTGAGCCGGAATTATCTTGACCAGCAGAACCTACAGAAAAGATGCTCAATAATAAAACTTCGTACGATTAACGCAGTGAATGAAACATTCGATCTTGCGTATCATAACCATAAATGTTTGTCTCCTACAGTCAGAGGAAATCATTACTTTTGACTGACTGGTACTTAGAAGTTCCATTGAAAAAATATCTTGCCATCAAGTGTTGATCATGTTTGTAAGATTGAGAAGTTTTATGTTCTAGTGATTATAGAACGCGCGCAAGGATATGGATAGTCAGTTAATTCCCCGAAGCTAATTTTGGACATGCGTTTTTATATTCACGGTTCACGGGTGTGCGCGGCTATTAGCAACCCAGACGCCTTTCTAACAGAATGGATCTCCAGCCATAACAATTTTATTCAGAAACTCGTTTAAAATAATATACAAATAAATTCTTGAACAGGAATCCAAAGGTTAACCCTGTGTTAAGGATCCCCTAACATAAAAAAAAGTAAAAAAGGATGTAATAATTTCAATAATTCAAAGCTGTGTATAGGGACTGAATATTAACGCATGGATTTATGTATGGAAATTAGGCTACCAGCTTCTGCGACATGCCTTGGTAGGTCGTTCCAATGGCTTGATAATATTTACAAAGAAATAATACTTAAAACAGTTTATTTTAGCTAGTTTTGCCTGTATTTTGTACAGCTACGTTTGGGCTATACATAGTTTCTCCTCTATTTCAACTCGATCAAGTTTATTCGGGTCCGTTACAGTTAGACACAAGCAATCGGTGTTCCTCAGTGTTGTTTTTGCTGATGCTCGTGTTGTATTTAGTATTTAGAGCTTGATGCAAGAAACACGTGAATAAAAATGTTCTTAGCTAAGTCTCAACCTGGCTATGTTCTTAATGTTCTTAAAATTTTGGTCAATCTCAGCCTCAACGTTCTTATCAAAAAGGTTTCTTATATATAAAAAAAAAGTCTACCATGAAACAACTGTTTTGCGAATGTACCACGCGCGTTAGAGAAAAGATCCGTGTACAAGCGTCAAATCCAGTCCATAATTGAGTGCATCTATGTACTACATGTTAGGTCCTTTTGGATCATTGTGCTCGGCAACTTTTTAGCAATGCAACTTTTTGAGTTTTTGAGCAACTTTTTGTGCTGCGGCAACCTTGAGCAACTTTCGGCCTCCCAGAGCAACTTTTGAGCAACAAATGAGCTTTATCAGAGATATCAAACACACATTTTTCGTTAATTTTGGTTTGCCCGGGAACAAAATTCCTCCGAAAGATTCCCGAAGATCGCCGAGGTCTTCCAAAGAATGCAAAGTTCACCCGATTTCCGACGATTTCCGAAGATGACCCAAACCCTTCTGAAGATTTCCGAAGATGACCCGAATATTTCCGAAAATCACCCGAAGTCCTTCGAAGACTTTCGAGCGTGATCGGAAGGTTTTAATAGCAAATATTTCGACATGTTGTTTTAAGGTGTTATCCAGGTTCTTGTTTTAATTAAATGGCTAATTTTGGTGAGCAACTATTCAACTCCTTTGGTAGCAACTTTTGACTATTTCATTTATCAACTTTCCTCAATTTACTAGCACAATCTATAAGGGCCTACTACATAATTATGGTCCCTGCTGGAGGTTACTCAACAATAACATTTACAGGGAGGCGCGAAATAGTTTTTAGGGTTAGAGAGGTTCATGAATTTCCTTTCCTTATTTTTTAGAAAATCGCGGCTTCCTTCGCATCTCCCCTTCTATTATATCCTTTGGTACTGATCTCTACTCCCCCCCCCACCCCCTTCCTCCCCCCCCCCCCCGCCCACCCACCCTTCCTCCCCCTCCTCTGCCCTCGGCTGAAAGATGGTCTTGCATCACCGGGCAGATACAGATTAAATCCGTTGCGTCTCAATTTGGAAGCAATTCACTGTAATTGCTAAATTTGTTATTCCTCGCGAAGCGAGGCCGAAGGCCTCGCGTAGCGGGGTTTATAATTCTGTCCCCCCAAGAGCTCACGCGAGAGCAATTCTCGTGTGGCCTTTACGATCATGTTTGTGGAGTTGGGGGATGGCATGACGTCACACGGCGCGCTCGTGGCCTAATGGCTTAAGCCGCTAAACTTTAAATCTGATCTTCGGGATTGAGGGCGTGAGTTCAAATCCTAAATGGTCCTTCTTTTTTTTTTTTTTTTCGGTTCGAATTCCAGGCCGTTCTTCTTTTTTTAACCCCCTTTTCTTTGCTTAATAACATTGACTTGCGACGTAATCTTTGTACACGTAAATGTAGAAACAGGACGGCTGCTGAAGAATAACAATTTTTTACTCCAAGTTTGTTTATCGAACGAATTTGTATACGGTCATTTTGTGAAAAAAAAAAACCCGGCTTTCTCAAAGTAGCGATCAACATATGGCTTAGTTTTTCATTGTAGACGTGAAGACTTGTGTCTGAAAAATAATTCGCCGATCCGATATTGGCGAAGGGAAACAGTACAAGAATCGCTACAATTTATTACATATATCGGGAGACGCGTGAACTCCAATCGAAACCAAAATCCGGTGGCATAGCAAAAACACGGCGCGTTCGTCCGGCGATTCTCAGAAACCTTGCAGCGATTCTTGGAAACCTTGCAGATCAAATCGCAGACGTGCCCGTTACTAGTCAACAAAAGCTTCGCGAGGACTGCGAGTCACGTATTACTAGTAATACTTGTAATGTGTATTTTAGTCCATGATGTATAATCATGAATTATTTATAACGCTGCTCTCGTGATGTTGCGCCACATCACGTCAGGTGACGTCATAACAAGCCAAAAGATGGTGATCAGGGTGATGTCACGACATTGCCACTGAAATTTGATCGGCGATATGCACAGGCGAGAATTTCCGAACAATGACCCTGGATGAAAATATACGTCTTCCTATACACTGGAACAACTGCATGGAAGCTTAGACGACGTCAACTAAGGTTGTGTTCCCGATGTTTATGTTTGTCTCTGTTTGTTGTGGACGTTTGCAGCGAAAGTACAAAGTACAGTTGACTCCCGATAACTCGAACCCTCGATAAACCAGGATAACTCGAGCCTCCCGCTAACTCGGAGTAAATTCGCTTTCTCTTCAGGTCATTTTCTTATTAATTTTTACTCTCGATAACTCGAACTCCCGATAACTCGAAAGTTTCTCAATTTCCCTTTGAATGTTGAAGTTTTCAGGAGTCAACTCTACTGCTAAGATCACTCGAGCTACTGTCAGCGCTAAGACAAACTCGACTTGGAGTAAAGAATGTTTATAATTAGTTACGGAAGTTCGTTTCACGCGTTGTCTGTCCCGCTGACAGTAGTACCATGAATACAAATCATTGCGAATGTGTTCGGCTGGGCTGAACCAGAAAAAAAAATCCGATCTACATGTAGTTTTATTTCCAGTCAGGGAACAGAGAGCGGTATCTGTGTGTACATGTGGGTTAAACAAAATATCCATGTAAGCGTCAATAACATTTACAGGGAGGCGCGATTCAAGTGTTTTTAGGGTTAGAAATTAGTTACTTCGGTATTATTTTAGGAGAGGGAGAGAGGGATCACAAATTTCCTTCCCTTTCTTAGAAAATCACTTTCAAATCGAATCAAATTCGAATTATCCCTTTTGTATCTCGCCCACACCACCCCAACCCCCTCCCCCCACCCCCTCCCCCCCCCCCCTCCCCCCCTTCTCTGCTCTGTACAGATTAAATCCGGTGCGTCTCAATTTGAAGCAATTCACTGTAATTGCTAAATTGTTATAACTTGTAATGTGTATTTTAGTTCATGATGTATATGACGAATTATTTACAGCGCTGCTCTCGTGATGTGCGCCACATCGCGTGACGTGACGTAACAAGCCAAAAGACGGTGATGTCACGAAATTGCACTGAAATTTGATCGGCGATATGCACAGGCGAGTTTCCGAAACAATGACCCAAGCTTTAAATATAACGTCTTCCTGTATATTTTACACTGGAACACTGCATGGATGCCTAGACGACGTCAACTAAGGTTTGTGTTCCCGATGTTTATGTTTGACTCTCTTTATTGTGGACGTTTGCAGCGAAAGTACAAAGTACAGTTGACTCCGATAACTCGAACCCTCGATAAACCAGGATAACTCGAGCCTCCCGCTAACTCGAAGTAAATTCGTTTTCCCTTCAGGTCTTTTCTTACTAATTTTACCCTCGATAACTCGAACTCCCGAGTTCACGTTTTTCAATTTCCCTTTGAATGTTGGAGTTATCAGGAGCCACTCTACTGCTAAGATCACTCGAGCTGCTGTAAGCGCTAAGACAAACTTGACTTGGAGTATTTAAAGGAGTAAAAGAATAAGTTAGCTTCTGTTTCACGCTTTGTCTGTCCGTCTTCTGTATTTGTCGTCTTTTCCACTGTATTATACTCCCATCATACTCTATCTTAGTTCATATAATTACTTCATATCCATCACACTTCATTATAAATGTTTTGGAACGATAACACAATAACAAGCATAAAAAACACGAGGGAAAGATGTTGAATATTTTTACTTGACAGAGTTTGTAACACTAGGCATGGTTAGTCAGAAATACTTCGTGAATGTTTTTTAATTATAAATCCTTTGACCAGAGCGCGCGCGCGCGAGGGGGGAGACACGCGAGCGAGAAAATATAGAGCCGGAGAGCGCCTCAGTTGCATGTCAACGCTCTATCAGCTGACTTACGGCTGCTTATAAATCCATACATGCACAGATTACAGACAGAAATTTGTCATTTAATTTAATATTTGACTATTGTATTTCAATTTTATGTAATACCATACACTCATGTGGGAATACTGAAATAATTGTTCTTGTCATCGGTCAAACAAAAACAGATTACCAGATCGCTTCAGCAGCATAAAGCCCCACTGATTGCGAAAGTTGTTAACCCTCGGTGGGCACAGCTTGGGGTTTGTGGGGGTCGGGTGCTCCGTTATCAGTGGTATTTCGGGGTATTTCGTATTAACCGAGATATACAATTGCATTATGTAGCATATCTGTTTGGAGATTTTTTGCCGGATATTGAACCACAGGCGGACCATCCTATGTTTGAGTGGTCAGTGTTTACATTATTCAGGTCACGAACTACAGACTTACTGTGACGGTTGAGATTTGGTTCCACTAGTTTGGATTTAAGAGTCAACTTGATCTGTGTTGTTAATAAAGTTTAAATATATGTTAATTGAGTCATGTGTGCTGTTATTTTGTCATTCCGGGCTGTTTAAGACGTTTTTGGGCGAGATTAATTTTTAATCTCGCCAAAAATCTCAACTCTCACCGTCACAGTAAGTCTGTAGTTCGTCACCTGGTTGTTTAAGACGTTTTTGGGCGAGATTAATTTTTAATCTCGCCAAAAATCTCCACTCTCAACGTCACAGTAAGTCTGTAGTTCGTCACCTGAATAAAGTAAACACTGATCACTCAAACATAGGATGGTCTGCCTGTGGTTGAACTGCGCAGTCATGTCAGGTAAAATGCTCTTAATCACCTTTGCTCTTGAATACAGTGGTTCCAGTTCGCTTATGACTCCGATACCATATAGTTCTTCGCGAGGTTTATAATTTTGTCCGTCAAGAGCTCAGGCGGGATAAAATCTCGTCTAGAGTTTTACGGCCGTTATATTTATTCTTTGAGAGGATGGTGTCTGGCGAAAATGACGTTCCCGGCGCGCTGGTGGCCTGATGATCATCGGGAACTGGGGAAAGGGTTCGAATCCGCCTGGGTTCTTTTTTCCTAAGTTTTTGTTTTGGTTCGAATCCTCCCGGGGTTAGGGCTGTCCACAAGTTGCTGCCTCGTCCCCAGTCGCTCGCAAGCACAGCAGGGCGGGGATTGACCGCGGTCAAACGTAAAAAATAAGCGAAGTCGGTCAAAGATAAGGGTTTTACTTTCAGAGCTTGCTTGTTAGTTTTCTTCAATTTTTGAGTTTACTAACTTTTTTTTGTATTACTAAAAAGATCCAAGCTTCTGAAAAGTTACGATTTCGCGCTATTAACACTGTGCCCACTCCACAGCTGTCAACGTTTGATTGATGTGAAGGGCGGGGATAATGTTTCTCCTTCCCGTCATCCCCCCGCTCTCGCGCTTTGCGCTCGTTCCAAGCTCCCTCGCGCTTCCCGCTCGCCCAGCTCCTCGCGATTCGCACTCTCGGCTTGTCTAGAAAAGCCTGTGGTAGAGGCAGCACAAGTTGCTCGACATTGCTCAAAAGTTGCTAAAAAAATACAGAAAGTTGCTTTGTTATGCTAATCGCCCTATCAAAGTAAGATTTCTAAGCATTTTAATGCAATTTTAATGCAACCATGATCGTAAAACATGATGCAACTGAAGTTGCTAAATAAAAAATAATATTTTTTTTTAATCACTCGCATCATTGTCTTTATCCGCCATTTTGATTTTCTTTAAAATAACCGCTGACTAGCCTAGATCGTCGGCAACTAACCACAGGCAGACCAACCTACTCCAACATTAAGCCAGCAAGCCCAGCATCAGGCTTCCAATTGCCAAAGAATCGAAATAACTATAAGCATTGTGAAACATGGCAGTAAGACCAATATAAACACTAAGAGCTGCTCCGATTTCCGAGAATGGGTAGAAATTGATCAGAATGCAAAAAAAAGTTGCCAAAAAGTTGGCGAGGCAAACAGCCCTACCGGGGTTTTTGGAATTTACTTTTAATTTGAATTACTTTTGTCGTGAAATTCACCCGATGCCAGCACAAGGACGAGGTTGTCATTCATGTTTCAGTGAAACCAGGAATGGACGAGAGAAACGTGGAATAAGAACTAGAACGGCGGAATGTCGTTACTTCGGATTATCACTATTGTCTGCGGACGTTCACCGAAACATCTTTTCGCAGCAGAACGATTCTAAAAATAGCCGAAGGTGTAACTACGCTGTTGTCATTAATCAGCACAGATAGGGGCTCCGAGGTGATATGCTCCTGACTGCCGTTAAAATGTAGACAGAACAGGAAACGCCTACTCAGAATTGCTCGATCGAATATATAATTTATGGGAAGATTATATAATACGCGTTGTTCGAGACGTAGCCTCAACAACAGTTTCTCTGCAAACAAGATCGTGAACAGGAAAGGCGTACAACACAGATGTCAGGAGACTAACGACTTCCAGTTGATGCCTAAAGCCTGGTGGTTATCACCCTCACATCCCAAAAACAATTGATCCCCATCCCAGCTTTGCGACGACCTGCGAGTCACGTATTTCTAGTTCTGGGTTGGATTTTGTGCTAACAGGGTCAGGATTTGAAGCCCTCAGCGGCACCAACTCTCCCAAGGGCGGCTCTCAGCTGATTGGAGATTTCCGCTCTTTTAATTTTAAATTAGCTATCCTTTCTGGCACTGTAGTACCTTTTCTGAAGTGTCATTTTCGTTCTTACCGAAGATCTCCGATAGTCTGTAAATATAAATAGCAAATCGAATTCAGTCTAGTCACTAGTCATGAGATACCGTCGAATATTTCCGATTGTATGGCCGCGAAATACCCCCAGCATTTTCGAGCATTTTGTCAGGTTTACCTAACAATTTGTTAGTAACCCAGTTATACTCGTGGGTAGAAAGAGCCGGCACTGGCGAGAGTAGTGTCTTATTCAAGAATATAACACACATAGACCTCGGCCAGGGCTTGAACTCGGTCCTCTCGATCCGGAGTCATCATTTAGCCACAGCACCCATCAGTTTCAACATATAGATCACTTTGACAAAACGAAAGCAGTACACGACGCGCGCTTGATTGTGTTCGATTGCGCTCAATTGCATTCTAAAATCAAATGTATGTGCTGTTTACCCAGCCGGGAGGCCCGTAGTAGTGAAACATGTGCCAGTCCGGCTTGCATTAATTAGCCGCGGCCCATACTCAATTGAGTATGCATGGACCGCGGCTAATTAGGGTACCGTTTTCCCCGCCATATTGGGACAGTCCCCTATTGCGAATCCCAGCCAGGTGAAAGCCAATCGTTCGATCGTAAGGCGAACAAGGGCGGATCGGACTGAAAGTAACGCGGTTTAACCCTATTCTGCCTGGGATTTTTTTTCGTTCCTGAGCCTTGGGGGGGGGGGGGGGGGCAGATAGTGCCCGCCCCCCCCACCCCCCCCCCCCCCATGTCAGTCTCGAAAAGTATTGACGCTATGAAAAAAATGAAACTTACATGGTGTGTAAAGCATCCGAAATCTTTATTTTAGTGGCCAGTCACGTGTCAATTATGACGTCATACACGCCATAATGACGTCATACGCTAAAAAAATCCGCCATCTTGGATCCGAAATCTTGGATTTCTAAATTGTTCAGAAATGTCAGAAAATCTCCAAATTTGCTTTGAAAAAATCAAGAAAAATATAAAGATGCTAAAACGGCAAAGATTTTGGAAGGATTTCATCGTAAAAAGTAAAATTTTATGAAAACTGAAAATTAAGCTAAAAGGAATTATTTGTCGGCAAATAAAATTTGTTATGACTCCTACCCACTTTACAACTTAATTAGATTAACTATATTTATTAATTAACTCGGTATAGACCCGTGGGGGGAAGAAAACAACTAAGGATAAGAAGCTATTGGTTCTGTTACGAGCCCTAGTAGTACAGTGCTTGAAGCATAATATATTATTTAAGGCAATTCATATCCCCGGGGTGCTCAATACGAAAGCTGATGCCTTATCGCGCTTACAGGTCACTAAATTCAAGTCCCTTGCGCCAGGGCATGGATCCCGAACCGACGGTGGTTCCAACTCATCTCCTGCCGGTGAGCTGGCATCTATAACAAAGCACCTTCCTATCTAGCTAGTCTAGCCTAAAGGTTCTACAGCGGCTTACAAAAGGTCATGGAATCTATTGACAGTTTGGGCTCAGTCAACGTTAGGCGAAACAAAATTAGTTCTTCCTTTACAACCCGCTTTTATAGCGCTATTTGTGTCACATCCTGTATTCGTTAAATTATGCTGCCTCTACTGTTACCAGCTATTTATCAGCCATAGGCTATGTTCATAAATTGGCAGGCGTAGGTGATCCGACTGAAATAGTCTGAAGTGTCAGCCGTCTCCTCGCTCTAACCCCCCCGTGGGGGGTTAGAGCGAGGAGACGGCTGACACTTCAGACTACGACTGAAACTGCGATAATTCGACAGATACTTAAAGGCTATCGAAATTAGTTCCGGCGCACGATGTGCGTTTACCAATTACGTTACCGATCTTAAAGCAAATCATAAACTCTTTTAAGCACACTACAGCGACAGCTTATCAATCGAAGCTCTTGTCAGCCATGTCCTCCTTAGCCTTCTTTGCCTTTTTACGTATAGGCGAAATTACTGCCAACACTAACGACCATAGTAATCTGATCAGCTTTACACAGTTAGAACGGCTAGTAGATAGCCAGCAGCAGGTCAAGGCCCTGCAACTCACTATTTTCAAATACAAGCACAGTGATTCAGAAGGGCGCCCCTTTGTTATATATATCTATCAGGAGCAGGCATGTTGTCCAGTTACAAACATTTTAGAATTTGTTTCAGCCAGAGGACCGATTAGTGGTCCGTTATTTTGCTGGCCAGATGGGGCGCCCATTAAGAGGTCTTTCTTTGTGGAGAAACTCAATAGTTCGCTCCGATTTTTGTAATCTTGATCCGTCCCTTTATAAATCGCACAGCTTTCGCATCGGCGCGGCCAGTTGGGCCGCCGCCAAAGGTTTTTCTGACTCACAAATTCGTCAGTTGGGTCGATGGAAGTCGAATGCTTTTCTTAATTATATACGAACGCCTAGCCTTTCGACTAGTATTAGTCATAATTAAGTAAGGTACACAAGCAGGTGCTGTGATAACTTTTCAGTTATGACCTACAGCGTGTCCAGTTTTGGGTGCCAAATGCAACAGTCTGCGGGTGGGGCGGGCCTCCTTTCAGGAGGCTTGTGGCCTTTTTATAGTGCCCTCACCTTTGCTAGAGCTTAATAATTAAAACAATAGTTATTCATTCGTTTTATTTTACATTATTGGATTTAATTAATAATTAATAAAAGCGGCCATGACGCATGGCCAATATTAATCCCAACATCTGGCTGGTTTATTTGTGTTTTGGCGCTCAAGGCAAACGAAGCTCGTCTGTTGGCATAAAACTGACACCAGGAAATATTGGCAATTAATTTTATTCCACATGGGAAAGGAGACATAAAGGAATAGCACACATGACTCAATTAACATATATTCTAAACTTTATTGAACAATACAGATCAAGTTGACTCTTAAATCTAAACTAGTGAACCAAATCTCAACGCGTCACAGTAAGTCTGTAGTTCGTGACCTGAATAAATTATTTAAACACTGACAACTCAAACATAGGATGGTCTGCCTGTGAAATAACATACTTTAAACCTGTCCGCCATCTTAGGATCCGCCATCTTGGATTTTTTCAATTGTTCAGAAATGTCAGAAAATCACCAAATTTAATTTAAAAAAATCGAAAACAATATAAGGATGCAAAATTGCAAAGATTTTGGAGAAACTCTTCATAAAAAGCCTAAAATCTCATTTAAAACTGAAAATACCAAATTTGGCTAAAACGGCCTTCAAAACTTGGTTGCCATGGAAACATCAAGTCACATGATCAAAAAATTGGCACAACCAAAATGTTCCCAGAAAATTTTTAGGAAAAGTCATAAAGTTTGGCTATGATTGCTTGAATGCTCTTTAAGTACGATAAATTTGAAGTCAGCGCGGGCACTTTCTGCCCCCCGCCCCCCCCCCCCCCCCCTAAGGCAGAATAGGGTTAATTGAGTCTTATATTGTTTTTCTTACAGACGTTTTTCGCAATGGGGAAACAAAAGCTACGTGGTATATTGCTTGCGTGGTAGCGGACTTTCTGTTAAACAGTCATCGTTATCATAAAGCCATTGATTTCTACAAAGAGGCCCAGATTCTGTTGAACGAAAGTAAAGTAGAAACTGCAAAATCCTTAAAATGGCCTTATACCACAAACTGGCACGAGCTTATATTGGCATAAATGAGTTTCAGGAAGCATTGGCAAACTTCCAACAGCTTCTGAAAATCAGCAAAGAAATTGGGAGCAGAGCAGCAGAAGCGACAGCGTATCGAGATATAAGTATGGCGTATAGCTGCATTGGTAAACACATTCAAGTGATTTTTTATCAAAGGAAATTGCTGGAAATTGCTAACGAAACTGGGACAAACAGAAGGAACGAGGAGCATACGTAATCATTGCTCGTGCATACTCCGCTCTCGTAAAAAGGATAAAATTCATTGAGTGTGAAAATGAAGCGCTGAGAATATGCAGAGAAATTGGAGACAAGCAAGGCGAAGCAAAAACGCTCGGTGACATCGGTCTGGTGTACAGGACTCGCCCGATACGTGAGAGCAATTAGTCATCTAGAAAGGTCGCTGCAAATACTAAAAGATATTGGAGATAAAAGGGAAGAAGCATCGTCATATCTAGAACTTGCAAATGCTTACCAAGGCATCGGGGAAGTCGACAAAGTTCTTCATTTACTTTTGCAAGTCACTCGAAATGTAACCGTCCAAGGAGATCTGGGTAATATAGGTGTCTGCTACAATAACATCGGTACTGCTTATCAAATCAATAAGGCCGATTCAATGAGGCACTAGAGTACTTCAAAAAAACACTTGAAATTATGAGAACTTGGGCCCCAAACGAGAAGAGGAAGAGCCCACCACGGCCTTGGCATTTGCTATCACTCACTGGTCAACACGAAAAAGCCTATCGAGCACCAGGAAAACTCAGTGACAATTCTAAAGGAAACTGGAGACAGGTTCGGAGAGGGTCGATCCACTTGTATGCTTGCCAGTATATACAATGAAATCGGCCACTACAAGAATCGATCAGAAGTTACAAAAGGGCTCTGGAAATTAGTCAGGAAATTGGCGATAGGACAGTGGAATCAAGCGCCTATTGTGGTCTTGGTGATATATACGGTTGTTTAGAACCACAATCAGGCCAAGGCAGAGAGGTATGCGAAGAAATCCCTCCAAATCTCGAAGCAAAGTTGGAATAAAAAAGCTTTAGCAACGAGCTACCATCAGCCTTGCCATGCTCTATAGTTTACGTGGTCGATTCAAAGAATCAATTGAGAACCATAAATTGGGAATTGAAATTATGAAAGAAATTGGGGACAAAATATGGCGAGGCATCAGCTTCGACTTGTCTCGCATCTGTTTACGTCGCTTTACGAAAATTGGAAGAGAGCAGTGCAGCTTCAACAGAAGGCTCTTAACATAATTAGGAGAAATTGGAGACGCAGGGAGAGAACATACGGTACTTTTTTCGCTAGGTTGTTACCATGCGCAGGATGGAGAGTTGAAGAAGACGCGTGACTACCTTTTTGAGAGCATTAGCTTGCATTGAAAGGGACCGCGAACTACTTCAGGACGAACACAAACTTTCTCTGGATAACACGACCGTTCACAACTATTACGCATTATATACCCTCCTTATCACTCAAGGTAATGTTCCGGAGGCATTATGCACTGCAGAGCGAGGACGAGCAAGAGCTCTTGTCGATTTGATGTCAAAGAGGTATGGCATCCGCGAGAGACGCAATTCAAACGACATTTGTGTGGATGGGTTAAGAGAGCTTTCCATTCAGAATCACAGTACGATCATCTTCATTGCTGCTGTTTCTAAAAACATTTATTTCTGGGTTATGGAGGAAGGAAGAATCCGCTTTAAAGTTACATAAGTTGGAATTACGAGAGGAAAGCCTCACAGATCTTTTGAATTTGCCAAGAAGACAAGAATTGCTGGATGATCCAGTATTGAATGCGAAGATCGTTCATTGTCCGCATACTATCGAATGAAATCATCTCTTAATGAAAAGAAAGGTGAAGGTCAGAAGCGTCTAGAGGAGAGGAAGGAGGCCAAAGTGAAGAAAAGGTCAGCGAAAGCCGAGTCAAAGCCGTCATTTTGTGGTATAACCGATTTTTTGCCTCCGATTGCAGATCTCATTCAATGCCAAGATATTACCATTGTCCCAGAGGGTGACATGTTTTTGTGCCCTTCTCCGCATTACAAGATGCAGATGGCAAATTCCTGTCAGAAACATTACGCATGCTCGCTTGATCCCTTCACTAACAGCACTTAAGCTGATCCAGGCCAGTCCTAACGCCGATCACAGCAATACTGGGGTGCTGATTGTGGGAGACCCTGCTGTTCATCCTACAACAAAGCTACCACCATTGCCAGGAGCCAGAAAGGAGGCACAGGAAATTGCTGAGTTGTTGGGCGTGAAAGCTACTGTTGGAAACGAGGGCCACAAAAAAGGAGGTTCTGAGAAGGATCCAGGAGGTGAGTTTTGTCCACATTGCGGCCCATGGTGATGCAGAAGAGAGGAGAGATCGCTCTTTCCCCAAACTGTTCATCTGAACGGATTCCCACCGAGAAAGACTTCATGCTGACAATGGAAGACATCGGCAAAGGTTGGTATCCGAGCCAAGCTGGTTGTACTCAGCTGTTGTCACAGTGGTCGCGGAAAGATCATGAAAGCCGAAGGAGTTGTGGGAATTGCTCGTGCATTCATTGCTTCTGGAGCTCGTTCAGTTACTGGTTTCCCTGTGGCTCCTGAATGACAAATCCACCAAAGACTTCATGATTCGTTTCTTACGGGCATCTGGTGCGTGATAAAACTGAGTGCAAGCGAGGCTCTTCACCAGTCCATCAAGTGGATGAGAGAATCCAAGATGTACATCGTGAGTGACTGGGCCACCATTTGTCCTGATTGGAGATGACGTCACGCTGGACTTATAAGGAAGCTTGCACGTTCCTTAGTGTACACAAAGAAACTGTCTAACAAGACGGAACTGTATCGAGTCTGAACGTTTCTCATGCTTGTTGTGGACGCCAGTCTCGGTATAATTTTTACTCGAGTTGTTTTTAGGTTCATAGGTATCGTATGATTAGTCAAAAACTGCACGTGAACTTTATCAAGAAAGCACGTGGACAACGTGTTGTTAATTTGTTAGGCCATTGCTTGATCGGCTGCCAAGCGACAGTCTAACCCATACTGAACATTCTGAACACAACCAGAACTGTAAATAATTCCGAAATTAATCTCATAATTTAAATCTAGGTACGAGATTATTCCAACATACAAGGAATTCTTTTTTCTAGTTATTTTACAATTTATATTCTGCATGTAATAATCTGATTGGTTTTCGCACTAGTTTTTATTAGAATTACTATTAGGAGCATTAATTAAATTAGTTTTTGATTATTTGGGAGATTATTTTTATCTGTGGCAGCTTGTGTAAGAAAACCTTATGCACTTGTACATTGACTACCTAACAATGGGACTACATGTAGGAGTACTGGTCTTCAGGTGTATTTTCACTTCTAATGTTTGGTAGAGTTTATGATTACTCAAAGTCAAAACTGAAGGGCAAAAAATATAACAGGAAAACCTCACTGAAAAGTTACAAAACTGAAATCAATATTCACGCTAATCCTAGATTAGCTTAATGGTCCTCAATCCTAGATTAGCTTAATCGTCGTTTGATCAATCGGGTCCAGTTGTTTAAAGCGCATGATTAAGCTAATCCAGGATTAGCTCCAATATAACGATACTGTTATCGTTTATTGCTTCATTTTTAACTTTGACTAATTTCAAACAGTCGTCAGTAAATCCTGGGTTAACTTTTAATCCCGATTAGTTTCAATTCACCTTCGAACAACCGAGCCCAGCGTTATAAGAAACTTTTAATAAATCAGGGTTTGACACACTTGACTATTCCGCAGATAGAAGAGTTTTAATTAAGATTAAATTTTATTAGTTTATGTACACATTCTAGTTAGAATTTGAGGCGAATTGAAAGACTTTATATTTAATACTACTTCATAATACATTAAAAGTAAAAACCGTTGCGATATTAAGCAAAACGACATATCAATAACTAAAGATTCTATTCAGCGATTGTGAGCCGGAATTATCTTGACCAGCAGGAACCTACAGAAAAGATGCTCAATAATAAAACTTCGTACGATCAATGAATGAAAACATTCGTTCTTGCGTATCATAACCCATAAAATTGTTGTCTCCTACAATCAGAGGAATCATTACTTTTAAACTGACTGGTACTTAGAAAGTTTCCATTGAAAGAATATCTCAGTGCCATCAAAGTGTTTATCATGTTTGTAAGATTGAGAAGTTTCATGTTCTAGTGATTGGAACGCGCGCCAATGCTCGGTTGACGAGATGTGGATAGCTGCCTACCGAACTAATTTTAGACAATGCATGTTATCTCTACGTGTGCACGGGTAAGCAACCGGCCAGACGCCTTTCCTAAATCGAATGGATTGTCTCATTTCAACTAGATCAAGTTATTCTGCGTCCACTCCAGTAAGAGACAAGCAATCGGTGCTCTTTGTTGTTGTTGCTGTTCGTTTACACGCTGTGTCCTTCAATAGCCAAACAGCGCTAGAAGAGGATCGAGTAACATATTCGTGTGAACGCCATAACTGGACTAAAAACGTCAATTGTTGTCCCATGCATGAGAGCAATAAAGATAGTCATGCAAGGTGCGAGAATGAATCCGTGACGGACGTCGTGTAGACCCAGGTCACTTTACTATACACACGCAGGGATGTATGGATCATTTTATCAGACTGAGTGTAACTGAGATTTTTCGATTAAATCCGTGACGTTTCTGGTGTGGACCCAACTCACTCTAATGAATATTTTAGTCGCAGTTTTTGGCCTCTCTCTGTCACGCAACGCTACGCTCGCGTAGACAAAAAAATGCGCGAGCGTAGCGTTGCGTGACAGAGAGGGGCCAGAACTGGACTAATGAACATTAAGCCAGGAATGCATGGATCATTTTTCCAGTGTAACCGAGGTCTTTAAGCATGCCTACAAATGAATGACCAAATGTAGTGTGATGCTAGAGAATGTGAAATTCAAAGCTACAATGAGTTGCAAAATGGTTGAGACACTTTTCAAAAACAGAATTTCAATCCAAAAGCATGTCTTCATTTGAAAAATAAACAAACAATTTCATTTCTAACCCCCTCCCCCTTTCAGTGTTGTTTGTAAATGTATTCCCGACATTTTAACAACATTGATAAAGGGAGAGGGGGTGTAACAAGGTATAATTTTTCAAATGTCTGTTGTTGTCCTTAATTTTACGAGGAAACATGCGATTACTTGTTTATGACATAGAGGGCAAAATGTTCGGAAAACATTCAAGGCGCGAAGCTAAATTAATTCAGCCGGCGGAACGAAAATATTCCTTCCTAAAATCACAACAGAATCAAAGCGAGATCGAGCAATTTCAAACCCTTACGGACTTACGTTCAGTAACAGGATAACGTTGACTGTTATGTAAATCAATGTAAGACGTTGAAAAAAAAATAAAAAAAAAAATAACAAGCTTACACTCAAGCCAAGTAAAACGTAATTTTATTCACCTGTTTGCATGTTTTGAAGTCTTTCCTCTGCGAGCTGCTTGACATGTCAATCCTACATCGATAAAACAGCAAACGACGACTTCAAACAAACTTGCAGAGGTATTAATTTCTCCTGTTTTAATTTGTCTTTCTTTGAACAAACTCTGTGCTCTTTCTGCCTCTTGGTTGTACATGATGAAGCCCGTATTTAACAGAAGTGAAGCGAAGAAGTCAGTTGGCCGCCATGAATGAATTTCGTCGCAAACTTACCAAGTGTCTAGCTGATGCAAGTTTTCTAGTTTTCAATTGAAATAATCTTCTGTTGTTTCGAGTGAAACACTGAGATTCAGCTTTCGGAATTTCGTTTCAAGCTATCACCCAGTTCTTCCATTCCTTTTTCATCAAATAACTCGGGAAACTGAAGTCAAACTCCGAAGACGTACAAGCGAGCGCTGTGTTTGAAAATTCTGCTCAAAATCCCGAAGCCAACTAAGTGCAGCGCGCTCAGCCAATTAGGGAGCGAGGGATTTTGCCGCTCGACCAATTAGGATCAAGTAATTTTGCCCCGGGAAAACCAAAAATTAATGAAAAATGCCCTCTGTCTCAGCCAATCAGCATTCAGTAATTTTGCCCTCTATGTACATGTTATAAACTTGCTAAAACCAGGACACTACAGGTCACTCCGTGTAATACGCTCATATTTTGCGCGTTCTCTTGACCTTATATGGTGAAATGACATAACAGTGGAATAATAGTTTCCATTCCATTCCATTCAATTCCAATAACAATACGCAATGTTGAGACATATTTTTTCCTATTTCTTCCGGAATCCCGCCACCTGTCACTGTCCACTCTTTTCACTTGCGGTTTTGTTTATTGGTACTTATGTTTAATTTGGTAAAATGTGAACAATGAGGCTCATTCATCAGTGATATTTATATCATCTCACTGTGCTTTCGTTCGTTTACTGGCGGAGTGAATTTCCTAAATCATAGCCGTTTAAATACACGTCTTGATGTACGATTTTTACACGGAAGACTAGAGACAATTTCAACTGAGGTTTGTGCACAGGTTTAGTTTCAGTTATCTTTAGTTTGTGTTTGGTTGTCGCTGTTGTAGAAATTTAGGGCGGAAGTAATAATGCTCGAAATTGAAACTGAAACATTGCAACCAAGTCAGGTATCTAGTAAGATTAACAAAAGAGAAAATAACATTTTCTTTTCTCTTCTTTTTACATCTTTTAATTATATAACCGTGTTTAACAAACTTGTTACCAACCATGACAGGCAAGTTTTTTCTTAATTTGCCACCGTGATCCAAATCTAATACTTAAAGCAAACTATATCCGATCGCAGCAAAGCGTTAATAACCTGGCTCAAGATCACAAACTCAAGAACTCGAGGCAAATGTTTTAAATATTTTATGGCTGCTGATTTTGCAAGGCTTGAATATGCAAATCATGATTAGTCGCCATATCAGCTGGAATGAAATATGTAAAAGGCTGGTTTACACTAGTTAGGGAAGCGACAGAATCGGCAGAAAGTTTATGATCTAGGGAAAATCGGGAAAAGGAATAAACAGTCAGCATCTAAACGTGTCGTGTATGGGTTCGATGAAGACCATGCATGTCATTGCTAGGATAGCAGCACTACTTGTACATGCACACTCGGGAAAATGCATACCAAGACTCGATACAGACGCATAATCCTTTCGGACAAACGCCTGTCATTGTTCGAATCTCTAGTCGTGTCCTTCCCCCTGTCTGTTCTTAATTAATTCGCTTTGTCGCTTTGCTCGAGCCGACCGTCCATGGTCTACACGAATTATCCACATACATATTCATACATTTGACTTTATTTGACATAACTTTATTTGATAACGCAGGTTAAAAATAAGGCAGCTAAAAGCTGATGTGGACTTGCGAATTACAATAAACTACTACAATAAAATAAAATAAAATCAACGGAAACACTGCAAAATATGTTATCTAGGGAAGTTTTGTGCGTTTTTGGTTGAAGGGCTGCGAAGTTATCGCTCTTTCAAATTTAAGGCGGGGGTATACCTGAATTTCAATGGAATTTTAAGAGGTTTAAAGAAGGGATAAAAGGAAAAAAACATTTTTTTTGGAACACCAACAGACAGTTGATACCCACGCGGGTGCTCTTGCGTGGTTATCAACTGTCGTCAGTGTCAATCTACTAATTTTTAACTTCAAATTCTAATTTTAAAACTACATTAAATCTTCAATATTTCTTATTTCCCTAAATTTTACAACTCCTTTGAGAAAAACTATCTCCTCCCAAAAATACCCCAAAATTTACCCAAAAATTTACAAACACCCCATAACATAGATTCATGTTTTAAGCAGAGAGTTTTTGGATTGCTTGAAACGTGAACGAGATATTTCCATTAACCCATGTTAAGTGGCGGAAAATGGCATTCAGGTTAACTCCCGCCTTAAGGAATTTGTATGGGAAATCAAAACCTATCCTCACAAGCCTTGCTTTTCATGCTTGTGCAAAACTTGAAATGCCTATAACGTCTCCTCAAAATAGGAATATGGCCTTAAACATACACATATTGACTCGTTTTGACATAATCTTTCTTGTTATTGAATTATTTCTTCAGTTACAGGTATTTCAATTTTTGCATAAACATGAAAACGAGGTTAGTGAGGATTTCCATAAAAATGTCAGAAGAGTCAAAGAGCCATAACTTTGCAGGCGCCAAAAACGACCAAACTTTCCACGATGACATATTTTGCAGTGCTTGGTAATGTAGTAGCATCAATTTCTTTGAAAACCCTGCCAGATAAAAAATTGCTGGGCGGCCATTTCTGAATTAATATGCCATAGCCTCGTTTCCATGCTGGAGAATATACGTCATTTTTAAAAAAACCCTATTAAGGCCCTCGGTGCAAGTTGCAAAATTATTTTCGTTATTTAGGGTCCCATTAAGACATCTAGACTAGTGGCTTGCTTGCTTTCACAAAATTCCCACGGGATTACACATACTCCCAGACTAAAACGTGGAGATCGTTTCCTCGCTAACACACTCTAAACATTTCAATCTTCCCTGTCATTCTTCAGAAAACATGGCTGCAGTAAACGATATTTCTAGATCAGTTCATCAAGGAAACACTGAAAGTCGCAAAGCTTCATTCATTCGTTGGTTGGTTGGTGTTGGTTGGTTGGTTGGGTTGGTTGGTTCGATGGTTCGTTTCGTTCGTTTATATTATCAGTTGCCATGCTCCCTCTAATTACGTAACTGCTTTCTCCAATATTTAAACATACACGCGACTCACAATCCTCCACTTTGCTCCGACGAAGGGCTAACGCTCGAAACGTCAGCTTTTCAAATTAGCTTTTAAGCTACCATTTTCAATCAGTCAAGTTGATAGTTATTATTTTAATACCTGTCTTCCAGCCAAGAGCGGGTTAGGATATCATACTTCGCGCCAGTTTTGTCTTGTGGTACTCGTGTACTTTATTAACACATTTCATTTTACTCACTC
>MU826366.1:515529-525634 GCA_029204205.1 Desmophyllum pertusum
TATACAGTGGAAATCGGCATTGACTTTGCAGAAAATCTACTTTTACATTATGCAGTGAAGCTGGGTATGATACCTCGATCTGAGAAAGACTTACTGTGAATAGTAGTTTGTTAAGTTCGTGGCAATATTCAGACAATCCTTGAAGTTTCTCAGATCCCAGATTTTCAGAGTATCGTCACCTACAGCAAATAAGCAATTGTAAGACAATGGGTAGCGTGTAAAAATCAAACCACAGATACCGACATTAACAAGGGGACATTTAACCCTTTTGGCGGTGGCAAGGAGACAGAATCAGTTAGCACATCGGATTGGAGGGTTAAACCTTGCCTCACACTGTGGTCATTTTACTCATTCACACAGTGCCTCTCTCTGCCCAAGCTCCGGTTGTTCAAAGGGTGGATAGCGCTATCCACTGGATAGAGTAGTTGGTTTTGTTGACACTTATCAAGAAAAGATGCCTTAAAACATCTGTGACAGGAGTGTGGCAGATTTGTTTAGGTTTGAACGGAACAAGGTTGGGAACAAAATACATTTGAAGCTATTGTTTTCTGTCAGGTAAACCTTAGCAAGAGAGAAAGAGACAGTTGACGTGTAGCAATGTAGGGTCTATGGGGAGACGCGGTGGCCTAATGGTTCGCGCGTTGGACTCCGGATCGAGCGGTCTGGGTTCGAGCGCTAGCCGGGGTCATTGTGTTTGTGTTCTTGGGCAAGATAATTTACTCTCTCCAGTGCCTATCTCCACCCAGGAGTATAAATGGGTACCCACAAAAAATGCTGGGGGGGGTGGGGGGGGGGGGGGGGGGGGTGGGGGGAGGGGTGACCTGCAATGTAACTGGCATCCCATCCAAGGAGAGTAGCAATACGCCAAGTCGGCTTCATGCTACAGAAAACCGGGACTAGCTCCGACAGTTGTGCCACTTTTAGCCCTTGAGGGCAGCATAACCTTTACCTATGTAGGGTCTGACCTGGCACCTTTAATGGTTGTTATTGTCGTAACGTCCTCTGGACCGCCAGTATATTTCCTTCATGTGAAAAGACTAGACAAGATCGTGTCACCTATAACCAACAAATGCGTGAGCAGGATGCGCTGAAGGATAAGTTGGTGTGAATCTGTTGATGGAAAACAAAGAAATATATGACAGCATGATTAAAATAGACACCTTGATGAACCTTATGTTGTAATGACAACCAATGTGTGCGTGACAGACAACGTTGTGTGAACCACTCATATCTGCAACATACACACAATATGCGTTGTGATTACATCGCGGTCGCCGTTGTGAACTAGCAGAAGGTAGTAGTCCATTCCCTCAGTGGCCGGCTTTCTGAGGAAGACCTAGTTCTGCTAGTCAAAATGAATCGGCTAATAAATCTGTCCTATTTCCTCTTGCCACTTCTAGCCTTGCAATCATTTGTTTTGCAGGAGCCCATTACCTCAGTTACACTTCCAGGATATCTGGCACGATGCATTTTCATCAAGAATCACTACCGCGAAAACCACAAGCGTTTTAATTTCTACGCTTGTGTGGTCCTCTACAAGTTCAAAAGTTTTTTTATTATGGACTGCTTGCGGTCTGTCATCCTCCTCCTGGTTTGGGACGAGGAAGGGATTGGGCGCGAGTCTCGCCCCACGAACCATTCACGTCCTATATCGCTCCACTGCTACTTTTGTGTTCACCCTGCTCGCGGGGATAAACGCTCGCCATAAACGCGTGCGTAGGATTGCTTTTAGAGAGAAAAGCGGGGGACTGGAAGCAGTCTAAGAATACTACTGAATGGAGAAAATGGATTTATTGAGATTTCTTTTGACTTACAAATGGCTTTCTGGTGTCGCCATGCTTGAATGATGGAACCATCCTAGGAAATAAAACATGCGTTATAAACTTTTCCTTCGTTTGCCTTACAAATTGAGTGCTGTACTTTGACTCTTCACGTCTCTCCGTTAATTTGCTGCTAATTGTACACAGCTATCATTATTCATTGCCACAGTAAGTTTAAAACTAACTCAAAATCCTTTAATTATTTTTTGAAGCGGGTCCCGAGAATTAGATACGGACATTCAGTATCCGTCGATCTGGGAGTTTATCAGTCGTCCGAAAACGGTGACTGGTTTGACGCGAAACAACATCGGGCAATGGTTTCGGTGATAGCTTATAATTTTTTATTTTTTGTTTTTCTTTCTTCGTTCAAAACATTTTAGAAAAGCTGAGGAAAAGTAGTTCATTTTTAAGCCTACACTGCCAAAAGTCCGAGCAATTTTTTCGGTGATAGATTAACGAGTAGGTTTCTACTAAGATCGAAATAGTCAATGAGTAAGCACATTAAAGGATAAAATTTAATGTCAAAAACCTTCAATTTTAGGTATGTTTGAAGCCAAGGAATAAAGAATAATTTTCGACTTTAAAGAGCAACGCGCGTGCGGTGGGGAGGAAGAGGGGTCTACCAATGAAGAGTCAATGAATGGAACCCGGAATCACATTCGCAGGACAACGATTGTTACAACGATTTTTATTCCTATAAATTGAGTCTGGTGATGGAGCACTGGGCTTGTTAACCTTCATATGCAGATACGGACAACGAGCTCTTTTATTAAAACAGACTGAAGCGAGGAAGACGGATTGATGACGATGATGGTGGGTGCTTGTGATAATGACAGTTTTAACTGACAAGGTATACTATGTCCTAGGGACCGCGCAGGGGGAGGGGCTGGAGGTTTAGGCACCCCCCACTTTTCTAAAAAAAAAATGCAAATTTCCAGAAGTTCAGATAAAATTTTCTTTTTGATCTTGCAGTAGTTTGCAACGGACAAAAGTTGCAATGACCATTAGCAAAGTAGACGCAGATTACGAACGGGGTGTTTCCCCACAAAATCGATATGAAGAAAAAGGGAAGGATTGTTTTGCAGCTAGCTCAAAGTGGCTAGAGTATTCATTGCGTTCACAGGGCATAACGCTGACGTTTAAAATAGCTTACTTGGCAACCAGCCGCAGTGATTCGTCCATCCTTGCGAAAACAACAATGTAGTTGGAATTGGTCTTCTTCCCGTGTGCAAATCAAAATAAACAGTTTAAACACAAACCGCATTTTACAGAATTATGACTAACACCTCGGAGACAAGTGGCGGGTCCAGAGAGTGCTCAAAAGGGGTGGGGTTAATGGAAGGATGGGATTTTTTTCTTGCTTAAAAAGGTGGGAGGGCGAGATATGTTCGCCCTTTTGGGCCTTATATTTTTCAAAATACATGGTGGGAGGGTAAAGGAGAAGGGGACCCTCCCCCTAAGATCCGCCACTGAGTGGTGTTGGGTCTTGTGTAGTAAACTCGATTCCCATTACCCTGTTTTGTTCTTAGTCTTGATAACATTTTGTATTTTTCTTGGGATTGTCTGTGTTCCATATCCTGCACATTCCTATATATAAGCACAAACAGAATGGTGAGTTTACATCCTTCACTGTTTCACTTCAACAAGACCCCGCCCCGCCCCCCCCCCCCGATAAACTGAAACTTGATAGGTGCATTACATCAGGGCTGCATTACTGAAACAACAGAACCTTAAGAGCAAGTGACTGAGAGAGAATCTACACGGCAGGGCGACTATGTCCGCCCATGTGTCTAAACACAGAAAGGTTTGTTTATGTTGAACCAGTACTTGTCAAAATGACAGGAACCGCCGTTAGAAAGTGAGCATGACTAAAGATGGCGAGGATAAAAATAGACAGGTCGAGGCCTAAATTGTTAATTTTAGGTCACACACTAGGTTTGCATCAGAGAAATAAATCTACGCAAATGGTATAATGCACGTGGCAGAGCCATTCTAGCTGCTTTTGTTTTGTCAACGTTTTTGTTGCCGTCGCCGTAGCGGTTCGCTTTTTAAAAGTTCCCTATTGTCACACGTTTGAAACGATTAATGATCAAAGGACCAACATATAGATTGATATGTTTAAGACATAACACATGTTTTCTTTTCGAAGGGACAGTTCCGGGGGGGGGGGGACTCCCCAAAAGTTTCGGGGTGGGGGTGTTGCGGGCAGCGCTTCTTGAAACCCATTACCCTATTTCAAACCAAAATATGTGATTTTTCCCCTACCCCTATCTTCAGACCTGACCCTTACAACTTCCGGGAAAATTTCCCCCTTTAAAGCCAATAATGGCAAAAATCTATACCCTACATGTATTTTCAGACCATTAGGCAAAACATATCCCTACATTGATACCTGTTTTGGGAGTACCAAAACGGCCTCAAAACGGCCATACCAACAGAACTCTTGAATAAATCATCCATAAACATACCCATCATTAACTGCAGCGATATGAAACTGCATCTTTAACCTTAGGGTTCCAGCAAGCATTGTTTAACAATGGGCAACATGGCCCTATAGAAAAACAAACATGCATACGGAAATAGAAAACATTTGGAAAAACCAGAGAAAGGTGTAAACAGTGAGGACAATGGTATGCAGCATTTTCCTTATACACAACACATTGAAAATGTTTTAACACATACTGTAGTGTTTGCCATGTCGGACAAGTATATGCAGTCGCCTTTCACGCATTCAAGAACATCAATCCCATCTCTGTCAATCACCTTTGATGGGGAATAAGGAAATATCATATTAAGAATTCATAAAGTTATAATAAAGAGAATTATAAACAGGGATTCCAGATACATGTAAGTTTTAAGGCCAAGGCGTCAATGAGGAATTGCAACATGTCTATAGCAGATATGGGTCTCACCACCTTTTGGCGATTTTGACCTGAGACTCCCCAAACCCCAGCTCTTGTCACTGATCATAAACCAATCAAAAGGTTAGGATACCTAGATCTTAATTAGCGTAGCCATAGTTTTTATTTTACGATTGATTTTTTATATCTGTTTACTCGTTAGTTTTTGTTTCGCATTGAGAAGATATATTCAAAAACACTCCAGACAGTGTTTCATCTTGATTTCCAAACACCTCGAATTTCGTCAAAAATACTCCACTGCATGTTGTATTTTCAGCTCTCTTCTCTCCGTGTTTGGAAATCTGATGAAACACTGTCCTCGTGTTTGATATATTATGCAACAATCTGAGTTAAAACCAGTTTTCAAAAGGCTACAAAAAACTGCATGAGAACATAGCAAGTGCTGGCTAGAGCACCCTGAATCCATGGGGACGTTTCCACAATATTGAACCCCATCACTAAATATTGCATCAATTTTGGATAAACGTGAGATTTGTTTTCAACTTCTTTACCGCTTAATGGCTTGAGCCAATTTTTTTTTTTCACCGTTCAACACAAAAATTGTCCTGGAAAAGGTCTGATCATTGACTACGCTATATATTGTGATTTGATTGATCACTCCCCATCACCACCCCCTGCGTGTTGGCTCGTCGTTTTGATCTTTGAAGCTGGGTCAGCAAATAGTCCATGGTAAACATGTGTCAGCTATAGAGTTGAGTGACACTAGGGCAGCTGGGGAACAAAACCATGGGACCTTCTCTAGGCATAGTAGGCTCGATTTCTGCCACACTCTAAAGTCCAGTCTTTGTTCTCCATGTGCCTTTCGGGGAGGAGTGTGCGATCATTTTCCCAAAAAGCAGCTTGGAATTCATCGGCATTGAAGGGAATTTGTTATACAAACATTGTGCAAAGTAATGGGATACCGCACAACTTTTGAACCTTTTTTTCTATTACATATAAATTACATGGTCCTGCAAAAATCGCAGGTTCTCTGCAAGGACACGTATTTTTAGTTAGTTTTCCATTGTTTTATTTCATGAATGAATATACCTGAGTGCATTTCCCGGCAGCAATCAGAATAACATCTCCAGTGATACTGTACTGTACAGACTTGATTCTGATGACAATCAAACGGCTGTAAAGTTCTGAAGGCACGGACGAGAAGCATCCATTGCCATTTTTAAAATCCCACAATTTCGCCTGAAAGCGCAAATGCAATACAGTGAAACCTCCATTAAGGTGACACCCTCGGGACAAGGAGAAGCATCCCCTTAAATGGGCTGTGACAAACTTTGCTATTCTTCTCTGCATTATTTTTTTATGAGCTCTAAACTCAAACATGTAAATGAAATATTAATTCAAAGATGGACTTAAACTTGAAAAACATTCGGGCCATCATTTTAAAGTTAAAGGATCCCTACGTCACGGTTGGCGTGCATTTTGAAAAAAATTGGCCCCCAATTTTTTCAAGTTCGGCCGTTCGTAATACTGTCTTAATCTGCTCCATCCCTCAACCATCCTTGTTCCTGTTGCGTTTATTATTACCTTCCTTTGGGTGTTTTTATACTTTAGTAGTTAGTAAACTATTATTTTAGAGACTTTCTTCAAGTTTGAAGGTGATTTTGCACTTCTCAAAAAAAAATGACTTAAAATATCAGTTGAAATACGGAAGCTCCTTTAAACCCTTTTCGCAATCCATTTCAATCTTGTCCAATTTTGACCATCCGCACTTCATTGCGGCCTTCCTAGAAATTTGTTTTATGTTTTATATGGTTTGAAATCAATTTTATTAGTTGTTTCAATCTATTTTAGGGACAAATGTTTGATGTCCCCATTAAAGAAGGGGCAGGCCAGTTGTGTTTGACAATTTAACCAATTACATCAGTATTGCAAAGAAGCCTGAAAAAAATGCAGGGCTTCTACGAGATTTTTCACCCCGACTAAACTATAACTACATGTAGTTTTACGAGTAGCTTGTGTCACTGACTGAAATGATATCTTTCCCAACAAGGAGAAGTGTTTTCTAACTAAGTACACGTCGGTAAATTTGTACTGAGTACTGTATTGAGTACTGTTACTGAGATCTGTCCTGAGTAAGTGAAACTGACTTTACCTCAATAATCATACACTCCTGCTCACCAGCCGTGGATCCTGATGGGTCCAAAGCAAGAGGAAGGTACCTTAACAACAATCAATAAAAATTAAAACTTAATGCCTCCAAGTTAATGGTATTACTAGCATATATAAGATGTATGCTCAGGGGCCAGTTCATAAAGATGGCGTGCCAGTGTCATTAACCCTTTAAGCCACTGATAGTGCCATACTGGCACAAAATGCTATTACAAGCTCAAGATTGGGCCAATTTGTATTGGAAAATTGGGCCACCCCAAAAAGATTGTGGCGAGATATACACATGGAAGCATAAAATCATAACCTCCTATATCAGACATGATTAATCACCCCTTCAACTTTTGCTAACTTTTGCCTGTTGCACTTTAAGACGTCAAGTGAATATCTGATAACACCCACACACAAAGAGCTGCAAATTAAGCTATTGTTTAGGGGTAAACCCAATCTATACAAGGAATAAGGTATTTTTGGAAACGTTTTTCTTTTTTCATTTTGGACTCTCTTGCAATCCAATCTGTGACTTCTGGTGTGGTCTGTTGATCATGTGATTTATGACATACCCAAACAATACCTTTCAAATGGTATATTACTTGTGGTATGGGATCAGTTGAATCCCGCTATCTCTGAACACTCAAGGCGGGAACAAAAAACAGTTTGAGATAGCAGGGAGTTCGAGATAGCCCAAGTTTGAGATAGCGAGATTCAACTGGGAGTTTATTAAAACGAGAAAGTGCTTAATCCAAGTTATCGAAAAAAAAAAAATTAATTCCAATTTTTGCAGGTGCAAAAGGTCCGTAAATTAATCAATCATTATCCAGTGGATAAATCTGACAAAACTAACTACATTTGTACAAAAATAATACTGGATAGTGATTTGAACCAGAAGCGACAAAGTCTTCAAAAAGTATTGTTTGATTTTTGAGAATTCTAGATCTAGATCCAAGTTGTTTCATTTGGCATAGCAAATTCAGTTTCATTGGTAAATGTCGATCAAACTCCAGAAGAGGGCCGTCTCACCTACATGCGTTATTACTTAATAGATTTGTTAAACTGAGATTTATTGAAAGTATTTTCACTCAACTCAAAATGTTTTGTTGCCATGATCCAATGAAATTTCCATGGCTCATTGGTATTCTCTTCACAAGACTTCTGACAGAGGAAAGAAAGTCAACTTCATAAAATATCAGCAACGATTATTACTAATCAAATATTACAGGCGTTTGTGGGAGGGCGCGATTAATGGTTAGTACATTGGACAAGTATGGACATAAGCTGTCTGGTTTGAACCGCTGGCTTGGGTCATTGTGGAATTGCGTTCTTGACAAGACACTTTTACTCTTACAGTGCTCCTTTCTACCGAGGAGAATATACATTTTCCAGATTTCCAGGACTTGGACATTATAAATTTCAATTGACTACTCACCTAGCATGCAGGATCAGCTAGGTTTTTTTGGCTCCTGTTTCAATCTAATTGTGTTTTTGTCAGCAGGGAAACAAAAGCTTTGGACATCACAGGAAATCGTTCCCCAGCTTCGGTTTCGCAGACGTTATTTTTTCTTGGGGCGTGAAACAAGAGCCCAAAAAAAACTGGCTGGCTTGCTCTCGGCAGGATTACCTTACCCCCCTAACAAAATCCTGACAGTGACTGATGACTGAGAATGTAAACCACCCTCTACACACAATGTAGACTTCTAATTTTTAATTGTCCATCCTAACATTTTTAAAAGTTACCTATGTGTCATCGTCGGTAATCATCATCATCATTCATCACTTCTCGTCACTTTCATCTTTGGGTCTATACTGACTTCTATCAATAATAAAATGTCTTTAAAAAAATGATATTCCTCTACATTCCAGATAACATTTTTAGTAGAATTAATCAATCAGTTGGTCGCGTAAGTCAGTCCGTGGTTGATTAGAATGATTGATGAAACAATGACTAAATGAATGAGAGAATGAATGAATGAATGAAGGCAGGCGTGCGGGCGAACGCGGTTGCGGGCGGGCAAGTGGTGCGGACGGGCATTCAGGCATGCAGGCTAGAAAAAAGCACAAGAATGCGGGAAACCACAATCGAAGGGGAAGGAACCCCAGCAGGGCACCAAAATAATTAATTTTGTGTTCATGTTATTGCAGTGTAACAAGAGGATACAATGTCTTTCAATCTCAATTGTTACCTCAGTGTTTTAAATATTGTATTCATGATAACAAATGGTGCAGGTTCATCGTCTCCATCATACAATCCTTGGAAGATTCTGCAAAAAACATGCCAATTAACTCTTAGGGAAATAATAATTATTGGTTAATCTGCAACTTACATGTATCCGAGGCTGTGTTTATTGGTTCTGGTTGATTGAGCTGATAAACCAAAGAATCAGACAGTGTGTTTGTTGCTTAACTGAAGCCTACAGTAAATACAGTCTGACAAACAAAATTACTTATTATTCATTTGATTTTAATCATGAATACAATCATGTACCTTTCTTTTGCTACTTGACACTTCGATGCTGTTCGCTTTGCTTTTTCAAACATATCTTCCACATTGAATTGTTTGGCTGCCTTTTTTCCTGTTTATTCAATAAAAATAGAGTACATGATTGTACAATAAAATGTAAAATAGAGTACCATACATGCAGGTATATATGTATAGTCTGTTCCAATTATCCAACAGTGAGTGCACATGATTTTGGTATATAAGTCATTATTGTGATCACTGTACAAAATTCCCTTCAAATTGAAGGAACAAGGTAGAAAAACGCCATTGAAGAGGTAACTAATTTACAAAAAAATTTTTAAACAAGGATGGTTACTATTAGGGAAGAATGAGATGGATTACACATGAAGTCCTGTGTAATGTTTACACTAGAAGTATTGGTACTGCTGCACTCCCTCACATGCCCTCTGCATGGGTCCACTTCACAGATTACCCCACCTCCACCCCACACACATGAAATGTCACTGGACAAGATAAAACCTGTTTCTCTAGCAAGATTTGGGCATGATAAGATGTTTTGGCAGGCACAACATTTACATGGCTTGCCATTTTGGTGCAAAGAAATGGGAAAAAGAAAACAATAATTTATTTGTACATGTTTCCATCCTAGTAGTATCAGCAACGTCAGGGTTAAAATGCACTTTCAGCTTTCATGTGAATACACAAGTGAAGCCTTACCAAGTGAGGACAGCTACATGTACATGTATTGGGATAGGTGACTTCTAGGTTGGACAATTGAATAAAACAGTTCAGCTTCCAAT
>MU826366.1:526134-593634 GCA_029204205.1 Desmophyllum pertusum
TTTTGCAAAAATATCTGTCATCAGTTCCGTTTTCACAAGTGCGAACGGCGATTTTTTTCCTACCAAAATTTTGTCAAGCCTTACCAAACTTCAAAGGCGCCGTCATCCTGCCCCAGAGCAGGACAAAATTTTGTCAAGCGTCAAAACTGACAGATTCGTCAATTCACACACATTAATCTCAAGGTTACAGCGATGATTATTCGCTTGCCTCGGTCCGTACAACTTGTACCGGTCCAAAATTTTACCTGCTAGCAGCACCTATACTGATGTTTGAGTAGCACAATTTGCTTTACAAGCAGTGAACAGTGCACGTCCGATCGGGTACAAGTTTGCGCTAAAAAGTGACAGTGACAGTCGGGAAAAGCGGCAAGAAACATGCAAGTCGTTTAAAATTTCAGTCCGAGAAGAAGAAATATCTAGTTAATCAGTTTGTGTATCATACCACGAAGGCAGGAGAGTAAAAACTTTAGAAAGTACTGGTTTTAAAAGATTGTCGAGGAGTTGAATGCAAAATTTCACAGCAACAACAGAGGTTTTCGGTTTCTACGTGATTGATATGTTGTGGTTCGCCGCAGCGGCTCGTTGGTCACTGATGTTCTTACCACATTTTGACGTCTTCTGTGATCTATTACTGAACAGACCCACGGCAACATGGAATCTATTTGTTTTATATAATTTTGGAGATATTCGCTTCGGATTTTCACTTGAATGTACGCTAAATAAGCCGATAAAAATTATGTCAACAAACATCGAGTTTAGGCCACAGTGTTTTCATGCACTCAAATAAAACTTTGTGAAAACTAAACGGCTTAAAATAAACTACAGCTCAACTCAGCAAATGTTTCGAAAAGCAAATATTTAGAGACTAACCTCTATTCCGTCCTGATATGAGGAAAAACAATCTGAATTATTCCAGTCCAAATCCCGTTGCAAGTCGCTTATAAACGGCGAACGATAAGCTTAATCCGCTAAATTTATCGGATTCTGTTCACAAATTATGAGCTAAAGGACCATCATATTTTCCTCCAAGTTCTAGCCAAGCTTGAACAGCCGATTTAAAATTCGTATCAATTGAACAACATTGAATTTCCTACGGAATATTTCCAGTTTGACGAAAATATTTCCTCTGTTTTGAGCGAAGGATTTGTTGGAGCAGGCAGGGCGCCCGCGCGTTTTCCCGCTTCGTGACGTCATTCGTGCGTCTGTACTCTAATAGATAACAGTTCTAAACCAATCACGGCGCGAGTTTTACACAGTGAATTATATAATTATTTTTAGATTCTGTTATGTCAGCGCGAATGCTGCTGTGTAAACAAAGATATTACAGTATGACGACAATCAGAAGAGTATGAGTGATGAGTGATTTGAGAATTTTGTTATGTCAGCATGAATGCTGCGAATGCTGTTGTGACAAAGATCAAAGCTGCGTGCTGGATTGCAGAAAATTAATTCACCGCGCTTTCGGGAGTCTGACGTTGGACATCGTGACAAAATGATATTAGAAAATGGATTTTAGATCTACTATTGTTAAGTGTGTTAAATTTTTTCGAAACGAGGAATGATTTTAATATGAAAATATCTTCTAAAATTAAAGACGAACTTTATATCTGCTTGGTTTGTAGACGAAAGATAAGATCATCTCATTTGAGCACAGTTTCCGTTGTTTAAGAAAACAGTGGGTGATTGTATTCAAATTAGCTTGGGTTTTAAGTCTTGTTAGATGTACTGATCAAAATGACATGAAGGTAAATAAACTGAACAGAGTTTGTTGTCCGCAACTGACAAGTCGGCGAGCTAGTTTACGAGAGCAGAGTGTTGCTAAAAGTGACCTAATAAATTTGTTACGTTAAACGTGAATCGTGCAGTGTACTGTAATTACCCAGTTCAGTTAGCTAGGATATGAGCAGAGTCAAGATGAGAACTGTTCTTTGATGGATTCTTGTGTAATAATTCGTCGTCTATTTTATAATATGTCAATAATTTCGCGGCGTGTAATTGGTCGGGTTATTACACAATTACAGAGATAAAGGCAAATAGCTTTGACAGTTTGCAGGGGTTTTTTGGCAGGTTTTTTTTTCAGTTTCGTGAAGTCAAATCCCTTTGTTTTGACTGTGATTGAAACGCCTCGTATGTACAGTGGAACCCGGATAAGACGGACACGAACAATTGTCCGTATTAAGCAACGTCTAATGACTGCAGTAAAAGACCAAGGAAGTGAAACTTTTGTGTTACGCCTGCCACGCAGCACAGTGAGCAAGACAGTTGTCAAACATGTCATGACAATATACAGTGCACAGATAAGCGAGGTTAACTTTGTATGAGAGCGGAAAAGTGACCGTTGTAATGTAAGATAAAAATATATGAGCTTTTCGTCGGGACAAACAAAACTGTCCGTAATAAGTGCGAAAGGGGAGGGGATAGCCTGCGTGCAGATGTCTCCTTTTCCTTGCGCGTACTAACTTTCGAGTGCCTCCCGAGTTTGTAGGGGGGTACCGCCGGGAAATTTTTGATACAGTCGAACCTCTACTAACGGCCACCTCTCCACAACGGCCACATCTCCACAACGGCCACTTTCTTTTGTCCCGGCGGACAGTCCATACATTCACTCTTGTTTTAACCTCTCTACAACGGCCACCTCTCCACAACGGCAACGGCCATTAAAACCCTATCTTTTTTGGCGTACAGTAATAAAAGGTCACGCAACTTCATCTGTACCACGCATCGTCGGGCAATACAGTATCTTATATTGCGGCACGTGTTTAGCCACTGATGGAAGAATCACACAATACTAGAAAGTACAAGGCCCCCATTTTTTTCTATTTTCCATTTTTTTTACGCTTTTACAGTACTGTATTTTTATTTCAGTCGTAAATCGAGTACAGCTGATAAGGCTCTGTGTTTAAATTGCATTGCGAAATTGAAAAAAAAAAATGCCTGGTGACACAGTAAGTCACATTAAAATAGAACCTCGCAGCCACTCACTCAAGCAAACAACCCTTGACAACTTAATTTCACGAAAGAGAAAGTAAACGATGTACAAACTGATGTACTCACTGTACTTTACTAGCTTTGTTTTGTTAACATTCCTGTTCTGAACATCATTTTGGTTTCTGTTTTATTGATACATTTTGATTGTGTTACGTATTCATATGCTATAATAAGCATTTTTAAATAAAAATGTTGTCCCCCCCAAAAAAACAAATGGTGTCATATTACACCCCTACCTCCCCATAACGGCCACCTCTCTACAACGGCCACTTACCTCTGTCCCCAAGGTGGCCGTTGTGGAGAGGTTCGACTGTATTTCGCATTTCGTGCGTTTTGATATGAAACCAGGCAGCAAAAAGCAAACGTATAAACATAAAAATTTCTTGCACTTTTTAAATTCAAAATGGATTAATGACAAACAATTGCAAGAAACTTTATGTGACATGTAATTTACAATTTACGGACAAATGTATCTATCGATTGACAGGATTTTGCTGCGGCCTTTCTATTTCGCTCTTCTGTGACCTCTGGCTCTGTTCGGTCCATTTTATCCAATATTGACACACATGCTGAGCCCTTTTGCAGTTCATTATTGGGGTACCCAGTCTTCTCTCATTTTGATAGAGCCTGGGGATTAAAATTCCGTATGAGGGTTTTAGGTCGAATTTATCGTTAACGTTAAATTCAGCTTATAGAATCTCAAGATCTGGTCCAAAATTTAATATGTCACCCAGCAAATCTACAAATGGCGGACCTTCGATGTTATCTTCGTTGATTCAGGCTTCATTTCCAGACTACACCAGTTAGCGAATTAGAGCTTTTCATTCACTTTATTTTTGTAACAATTCTTTGAATAACTGAACATGATATGGCATTGTTCGATTGTTTCGCTTCATTGACAGTGGTGTCAAGTGCAATGCTTAAAAAGAAGATTGGCATCTTTAGTGAGCTATATGGAGAGAAATTGCGTTGCAAAATAAATATGAAAGACACGTTTGTTTTTAAATGTTTTTATTTACGTAGGTGTATTTCTTTGACAACTGCACGAACAGGGTCGCGTTTGATTGAGTCACATTGTTGAAGCTTTTGTTGAGTAACCGCCGGTCTTTTAGAGTCCTTCGTACAATTCATTTGTTTGATTAGGGCCCGGCCGCACTAGGCGAATTTTTGTTTGTTTTGCAAAAATATCTGTCATCAGTTCCGTTTCACAAGTGCGAACGGCGATTTTTTTCCTACCAAAATTTTGTCAAGCCTTACCAAACTTCAAAGGCGCCGTCATCCTGCCCCAGAGCAGGACAAAATTTTGTCAAGCGTCAAAACTGACAGATTCGTCAATTCACACACATTAATCTCAAGGTTACAGCGATGATTATTCGCTTGCCTCGGTCCGTACAACTTGTACCGGTCCAAAATTTTACCTGCTAGCAGCACCTATACTGATGTTTGAGTAGCACAATTTGCTTTACAAGCAGTGAACAGTGCACGTCCGATCGGGTACAAGTTTGCGCTAAAAAGTGACAGTGACAGTCGGGAAAAGCGGCAAGAAACATGCAAGTCGTTTAAAATTTCAGTCCGAGAAGAAGAAATATCTAGTTAATCAGTTTGTGTATCATACCACGAAGGCAGGAGAGTAAAAACTTTAGAAAGTACTGGTTTTAAAAGATTGTCGAGGAGTTGAATGCAAAATTTCACAGCAACAACAGAGGTTTTCGGTTTCTACGTGATTGATATGTTGTGGTTCGCCGCAGCGGCTCGTTGGTCACTGATGTTCTTACCACATTTTGACGTCTTCTGTGATCTATTACTGAACAGACCCACGGCAACATGGAATCTATTTGTTTTATATAATTTTGGAGATATTCGCTTCGGATTTTCACTTGAATGTACGCTAAATAAGCCGATAAAAATTATGTCAACAAACATCGAGTTTAGGCCACAGTGTTTTCATGCACTCAAATAAAACTTTGTGAAAACTAAACGGCTTAAAATAAACTACAGCTCAACTCAGCAAATGTTTCGAAAAGCAAATATTTAGAGACTAACCTCTATTCCGTCCTGATATGAGGAAAAACAATCTGAATTATTCCAGTCCAAATCCCGTTGCAAGTCGCTTATAAACGGCGAACGATAAGCTTAATCCCGCTAAATTTATCGGATTCTGTTCACAAATTATGAGCTAAAGGACCATCATATTTTCCTCCAAGTTCTAGCCAAGCTTGAACAGCCGATTTAAAATTCGTATCAATTGAACAACATTGAATTTCCTACGGAATATTTCCAGTTTGACGAAAATATTTCTCTGTTTTGAGCGAAGGATTTGTTGGAGCAGGCAGGGCGCCCGCGCGTTTTCCCGCTTCGTGACGTCATTCGTGCGTCTGTACTCTAATAGATAACAGTTCTAAACCAATCACGGCGCGAGTTTTACACAGTGAATTATATAATTATTTTTAGATTCTGTTATGTCAGCGCGAATGCTGCTGTGTAAACAAAGATATTACAGTATGACGACAATCAGAAGAGTATGAGTGATGAGTGATTTGAGAATTTTGTTATGTCAGCATGAATGCTGCGAATGCTGTTGTGACAAAGATCAAAGCCGCGTGCTGGATTGCAGAAAATTAATTCACCGCGCTTTCGGGAGTCTGACGTTGGACATCGTGACAAAATGATATTAGAAAATGGATTTTAGATCTACTATTGTTAAGTGTGTTAAATTTTTTTCGAAACGAGGAATGATTTTAATATGAAAATATCTTCTAAAATTAAAGACGAACTTTATATCTGCTTGGTTTGTAGACGAAAGATAAGATCATCTCATTTGAGCACAGTTTCCGTTGTTTAAGAAAACAGTGGGTGATTGTATTCAAATTAGCTTGGGTTTTAAAGTCTTGTTAGATGTACTGATCAAAATGACATGAAGGTAAATAAACTGAACAGAGTTTGTTGTCCGCAACTGACAAGTCGGCGAGCTAGTTTACGAGAGCAGAGTGTTGCTAAAAGTGACCTAATAAATTTGTTACGTTAAACGTGAATCGTGCAGTGTACTGTAATTACCCAGTTCAGTTAGCTAGGATATGAGCAGAGTCAAGATGAGAACTGTTCTTTGATGGATTCTTGTGTAATAATTCGTCGTCTATTTATAATATGTCAATAATTTCGCGGCGTGTAATTGGTCGGGTTATTACACAATTACAGAGATAAAGGCAAATAGCTTTGACAGTTTGCAGGGGTTTTTTTGGCAGGTTTTTTTTTCAGTTTCGTGAAGTCAAATCCCTTTGTTTTGACTGTGATTGAAACGCCTCGTATGTACAGTGGAACCCGGATAAGACGGACACGAACAATTGTCCGTATTAAGCAACGTCTAATGACTGCAGTAAAAGACCAAGGAAGTGAAACTTTTGTGTTACGCCTGCCACGCAGCACAGTGAGCAAGACAGTTGTCAAACATGTCATGACAATATACAGTGCACAGATAAGCGAGGTTAACTTTGTATGAGAGCGGAAAAGTGACCGTTGTAATGTAAGATAAAATATATGAGCTTTTCGTCGGGACAAACAAAACTGTCCGTAATAAGTGCGAAAGGGGAGGGGATAGCCTGCGTGCAGATGTCTCCTTTTCCTTGCGCGTACTAACTTTCGAGTGCCTCCCGAGTTTGTAGGGGGTACCGCCGGGAAATTTTTGATACAGTCGAACCTCTACTAACGGCCACCTCTCCACAACGGCCACATCTCCACAACGGCCACTTTCTTTTGTCCCGGCGGACAGTCCATACATTCACTCTTGTTTTAACCTCTCTACAACGGCCACCTCTCCACAACGGCAACGGCCATTAAAACCCTATCTTTTTTGGCGTACAGTAATAAAAGGTCACGCAACTTCATCTGTACCACGCATCGTCGGGCAATACAGTATCTTATATTGCGGCACGTGTTTAGCCACTGATGGAAGAATCACACAATACTAGAAAGTACAAGGCCCCCATTTTTTTCTATTTTCCATTTTTTTTACGCTTTTACAGTACTGTATTTTTATTTCAGTCGTAAATCGAGTACAGCTGATAAGGCTCTGTGTTTAAATTGCATTGCGAAATTGAAAAAAAAAAATGCCTGGTGACACAGTAAGTCACATTAAAATAGAACCTCGCAGCCACTCACTCAAGCAAACAACCCTTGACAACTTAATTTCACGAAAGAGAAAGTAAACGATGTACAAACTGATGTACTCACTGTACTTTACTAGCTTTGTTTTGTTAACATTCCTGTTCTGAACATCATTTTGGTTTCTGTTTTATTGATACATTTTGATTGTGTTACGTATTCATATGCTATAATAAGCATTTTTAAATAAAAATGTTGTCCCCCCCAAAAAAACAAATGGTGTCATATTACACCCCTACCTCCCCATAACGGCCACCTCTCTACAACGGCCACTTACCTCTGTCCCCAAGGTGGCCGTTGTGGAGAGGTTCGACTGTATTTCGCATTTCGTGCGTTTTGATATGAAACCAGGCAGCAAAAAGCAAACGTATAAACATAAAAATTTCTTGCACTTTTTAAATTCAAAATGGATTAATGACAAACAATTGCAAGAAACTTTATGTGACATGTAATTTACAATTTACGGACAAATGTATCTATCGATTGACAGGATTTTGCTGCGGCCTTTCTATTTCGCTCTTCTGTGACCTCTGGCTCTGTTCGGTCCATTTTATCCAATATTGACACACATGCTGAGCCCTTTTGCAGTTCATTATTGGGGTACCCAGTCTTCTCTCATTTTGATAGAGCCTGGGGATTAAAATTCCGTATGAGGGTTTTAGGTCGAATTTATCGTTAACGTTAAATTCAGCTTATAGAATCTCAAGATCTGGTCCAAAATTTAATATGTCACCCAGCAAATCTACAAATGGCGGACCTTCGATGTTATCTTCGTTGATTCAGGCTTCATTTCCAGACTACACCAGTTAGCGAATTAGAGCTTTTCATTCACTTTATTTTTGTAACAATTCTTTGAATAACTGAACATGATATGGCATTGTTCGATTGTTTCGCTTCATTGACAGTGGTGTCAAGTGCAATGCTTAAAAAGAAGATTGGCATCTTTAGTGAGCTATATGGAGAGAAATTGCGTTGCAAAATAAATATGAAAGACACGTTTGTTTTTAAATGTTTTTATTTACGTAGGTGTATTTCTTTGACAACTGCACGAACAGGGTCGCGTTTGATTGAGTCACATTGTTGAAGCTTTTGTTGAGTAACCGCCGGTCTTTTAGAGTCCTTCGTACAATTCATTTGTTTGATTAGGGCCCGGCCGCACTAGGCGAATTTTTGTTTGTTTTGCAAAAATATCTGTCATCAGTTCCGTTTCACAAGTGCGAACGGCGATTTTTTTCCTACCAAAATTTTGTCAAGCCTTACCAAACTTCAAAGGCGCCGTCATCCTGCCCCAGAGCAGGACAAAATTTTGTCAAGCGTCAAAACTGACAGATTCGTCAATTCACACACATTAATCTCAAGGTTACAGCGATGATTATTCGCTTGCCTCGGTCCGTACAACTTGTACCGGTCCAAAATTTTACCTGCTAGCAGCACCTATACTGATGTTTGAGTAGCACAATTTGCTTTACAAGCAGTGAACAGTGCACGTCCGATCGGGTACAAGTTTGCGCTAAAAAGTGACAGTGACAGTCGGGAAAAGCGGCAAGAAACATGCAAGTCGTTTAAATTTCAGTCCGAGAAGAAGAAATATCTAGTTAATCAGTTTGTGTATCATACCACGAAGGCAGGAGAGTAAAAACTTTAGAAAGTACTGGTTTTAAAAGATTGTCGAGGAGTTGAATGCAAAATTTCACAGCAACAACAGAGGTTTTCGGTTTCTACGTGATTGATATGTTGTGGTTCGCCGCAGCGGCTCGTTGGTCACTGATGTTCTTACCACATTTTGACGTCTTCTGTGATCTATTACTGAACAGACCCACGGCAACATGGAATCTATTTGTTTTATATAATTTTGGAGATATTCGCTTCGGATTTTCACTTGAATGTACGCTAAATAAGCCGATAAAAATTATGTCAACAAACATCGAGTTTAGGCCACAGTGTTTTCATGCACTCAAATAAAACTTTGTGAAAACTAAACGGCTTAAAATAAACTACAGCTCAACTCAGCAAATGTTTCGAAAAGCAAATATTTAGAGACTAACCTCTATTCCGTCCTGATATGAGGAAAAACAATCTGAATTATTCCAGTCCAAATCCCGTTGCAAGTCGCTTATAAACGGCGAACGATAAGCTTAATCCCGCTAAATTTATCGGATTCTGTTCACAAATTATGAGCTAAAGGACCATCATATTTTCCTCCAAGTTCTAGCCAAGCTTGAACAGCCGATTTAAAATTCGTATCAATTGAACAACATTGAATTTCCTACGGAATATTTCCAGTTTGACGAAAATATTTCTCTGTTTTGAGCGAAGGATTTGTTGGAGCAGGCAGGGCGCCCGCGCGTTTTCCCGCTTCGTGACGTCATTCGTGCGTCTGTACTCTAATAGATAACAGTTCTAAACCAATCACGGCGCGAGTTTTACACAGTGAATTATATAATTATTTTTAGATTCTGTTATGTCAGCGCGAATGCTGCTGTGTAAACAAAGATATTACAGTATGACGACAATCAGAAGAGTATGAGTGATGAGTGATTTGAGAATTTTGTTATGTCAGCATGAATGCTGCGAATGCTGTTGTGACAAAGATCAAAGCGCGCGTGCTGGATTGCAGAAAATTAATTCACCGCGCTTTCGGGAGTCTGACGTTGGACATCGTGACAAAATGATATTAGAAAATGGATTTTAGATCTACTATTGTTAAGTGTGTTAAATTTTTTTCGAAACGAGGAATGATTTTAATATGAAAATATCTTCTAAAATTAAAGACGAACTTTATATCTGCTTGGTTTGTAGACGAAAGATAAGATCATCTCATTTGAGCACAGTTTCCGTTGTTTAAGAAAACAGTGGGTGATTGTATTCAAATTAGCTTGGGTTTTAAGTCTTGTTAGATGTACTGATCAAAATGACATGAAGGTAAATAAACTGAACAGAGTTTGTTGTCCGCAACTGACAAGTCGGCGAGCTAGTTTACGAGAGCAGAGTGTTGCTAAAAGTGACCTAATAAATTTGTTACGTTAAACGTGAATCGTGCAGTGTACTGTAATTACCCAGTTCAGTTAGCTAGGATATGAGCAGAGTCAAGATGAGAACTGTTCTTTGATGGATTCTTGTGTAATAATTCGTCGTCTATTTATAATATGTCAATAATTTCGCGGCGTGTAATTGGTCGGGTTATTACACAATTACAGAGATAAAGGCAAATAGCTTTGACAGTTTGCAGGGGTTTTTTTGGCAGGTTTTTTTTTCAGTTTCGTGAAGTCAAATCCCTTTGTTTTGACTGTGATTGAAACGCCTCGTATGTACAGTGGAACCCGGATAAGACGGACACGAACAATTGTCCGTATTAAGCAACGTCTAATGACTGCAGTAAAAGACCAAGGAAGTGAAACTTTTGTGTTACGCCTGCCACGCAGCACAGTGAGCAAGACAGTTGTCAAACATGTCATGACAATATACAGTGCACAGATAAGCGAGGTTAACTTTGTATGAGAGCGGAAAAGTGACCGTTGTAATGTAAGATAAAATATATGAGCTTTTCGTCGGGACAAACAAAACTGTCCGTAATAAGTGCGAAAGGGGAGGGATAGCCTGCGTGCAGATGTCTCCTTTTCCTTGCGCGTACTAACTTTCGAGTGCCTCCCGAGTTTGTAGGGGGGTACCGCCGGGAAATTTTTGATACAGTCGAACCTCTACTAACGGCCACCTCTCCACAACGGCCACATCTCCACAACGGCCACTTTCTTTTGTCCCGGCGGACAGTCCATACATTCACTCTTGTTTTAACCTCTCTACAACGGCCACCTCTCCACAACGGCAACGGCCATTAAAACCCTATCTTTTTTGGCGTACAGTAATAAAAGGTCACGCAACTTCATCTGTACCACGCATCGTCGGGCAATACAGTATCTTATATTGCGGCACGTGTTTAGCCACTGATGGAAGAATCACACAATACTAGAAAGTACAAGGCCCCCATTTTTTTCTATTTTCCATTTTTTTTACGCTTTTACAGTACTGTATTTTTATTTCAGTCGTAAATCGAGTACAGCTGATAAGGCTCTGTGTTTAAATTGCATTGCGAAATTGAAAAAAAAAAATGCCTGGTGACACAGTAAGTCACATTAAAATAGAACCTCGCAGCCACTCACTCAAGCAAACAACCCTTGACAACTTAATTTCACGAAAGAGAAAGTAAACGATGTACAAACTGATGTACTCACTGTACTTTACTAGCTTTGTTTTGTTAACATTCCTGTTCTGAACATCATTTTGGTTTCTGTTTTATTGATACATTTTGATTGTGTTACGTATTCATATGCTATAATAAGCATTTTTAAATAAAAATGTTGTCCCCCCCAAAAAAACAAATGGTGTCATATTACACCCCTACCTCCCCATAACGGCCACCTCTCTACAACGGCCACTTACCTCTGTCCCCAAGGTGGCCGTTGTGGAGAGGTTCGACTGTATTTCGCATTTCGTGCGTTTTGATATGAAACCAGGCAGCAAAAAGCAAACGTATAAACATAACAATTTCTTGCACTTTTTAAATTCAAAATGGATTAATGACAAACAATTGCAAGAAACTTTATGTGACATGTAATTTACAATTTACGGACAAATGTATCTATCGATTGACAGGATTTTGCTGCGGCCTTTCTATTTCGCTCTTCTGTGACCTCTGGCTCTGTTCGGTCCATTTATCCAATATTGACACACATGCTGAGCCCTTTTGCAGTTCATTATTGGGGTACCCAGTCTTCTCTCATTTTGATACAGCCTGGGGATTAAAATTCCGTATGAGGGTTTTAGGTCGAATTTATCGTTAACGTTAAATTCAGCTTATAGAATCTCAAGATCTGGTCCAAAATTTAATATGTCACCCAGCAAATCTACAAATGGCGGACCTTCGATGTTATCTTCGTTGATTCAGGCTTCATTTCCAGACTACACCAGTTAGCGAATTAGAGCTTTTCATTCACTTTATTTTCAGCCATCGGTCCACGGACGCACCTGTCGCATCCCTCGCCCTACGGGCCTGATTATTTTTAGTGTGGTTAGCCAAAGCAAGAGATGTTGCCTTAGGGCTAGGGTTATCAAATGCAATACACCAAGAAAAAAATAACAAAACCAACAAAGTTGCTGCACTATCCTCAACGGCGACAACTCGGAGAACGAAGTCTTGACCTATATTATCAATTGAGCGGTCTGGTGAGAGTTAACGAAAGCCATTGGCGTGGAAATGTTTATATCTAGTATGTCTAGTATACATGTTATAAAGGGATGATGTGGATTCATGACTGCTGGGTAGAGAAAAAATATAACTTACTGATTGAAATCGTGAGAGTCCCTAACCCATTTCGTTTAATCGGCTCATGGGCTACATGTATGCGCATTCTCTGAGTAAAAAATGCAGTAGCCATGAGCACGCCTCGCGGGCCTATTTTTCAAGATGATCCGATCCATGAATTAGGCCCAGTTCAGACGCGGTACTTCACATGAGCCGAATCGAATTAGATGAATTAAGTCCATGTGAAGTACGCCGTCTGAATCAATTCGGAACGGCTGAATGAATTCGGATCGGCTTAGCCATTCTTCCCGCCTAGCTCGCCGGGAATAACGGCTGTGGACCGGCTTTAATTCATATTGTATGATAGGATATTCGTGAGTAAATAAAGATTGATGATGATGATGATGATGATGAGACGCCGAACTTCACATGAGCCGAATCAAATACATGTATTTTTCAATAACAGCAATTTTCCCATATTGAATTAAGTTCGGTTGAATTAAGCTCGGCGTCTGAATCAATTCAGTCGATCTAAATTAATTTGGGTCGGCCCAAATTCGAATTCGATTCGGCTCATGTGAAGTACGGCGTCTGAACTGGGCCTTATAGGCTTTTTTAGATGCAGAGTATATTTAATATATAGAGAATCAGTTTCGATTTTTTTCCAAATCTTCCTTTTTCCCCAACTCTTATTTATTTGTTTTCCCTGTTTGGAAAACAAAACAATGAAAAATAAACCTGGAGCTTTAATTGTATTTTTTAGTTAGTTTCTGGTAAGTTTTTTGGTCCATTGGAAAACATCTTTAGCTCATTCATTTTACCGTTGTGCCACCCGTCTGCAGACTACTGTGTCTTTTATTATGGCTCTTGCACACCCACATTGTTTTCAAAGTAATAAATGTTTTACAGCAGGCATTTTTTTTTTGTCCAATCCTGCTTTTACAACGATAATTAACGAGCTACAACCTTGTGCGCGCAATGCATTTCTGTAGCTATAAACACAAAGACAGATACCATTTAGAATTCAGTTTGGCGGATTACTTCAAAGTTGGTGGTAAGTTTCTTTGAATTCTTGTATACAAACACTTTATTGTTAGATTTCCTTGTTGTGGGCCAAACCACATTTGTCAAATGCTGTTTGCTTTTTACTTTTTTAACTATATGTGAGATCTCAAGGTCCAGAAATATGTTGGATTGCTTCAGAGCTCGATACATAATCCCTTTGTGTTTTAAAGAAATTCTAACAGCTAAAGAGAAATCTTAACCGTTGTCATTCCAATAATTACTACTGGGTTTACCAGTAATTGTGTATAGCCAACAAAGTTATTTTTTTTAATTACATATTCAGAATTCTCTTCCTAGATAAAGCTCTCTAGTCATAGTTTGATTGCGATAACAAATATATTAGCAAACGGTACAAAGCTTTAGAAAAATGAATATATTTATATATAAATGCGGAGAAGTCAAACATGAAACACAAATATTTGTATTTTGCTTCAAGTGAAAATGAAGATAGATAAACTATTTTGATTTACCGAAACTTAAAATCGTTAATGATTTCTGTAAACATGTTTTGACAATCAAACAGTTCCGCTTATCTCAGTTTTGTTTGGAACTTTAAAATCTCGTATGCTTTACTACAGAAATATCTGATCGCCTAATTTACAATGAAGATGACGCTACCGTTGCCACTCAACAAAGTTTTTGATTAATTTTTGACATCTTTTTGACAACTTTTTGACGACTTTCGGATGGGTTCCGTTTGACTTGACCAATCAAAATCCAAGGAGTGTTGGAGGCGGAGTCGTGAAATTTGAATGGTTTTAGTTTCTAGTCCTAGTTCAAATGTGGCGCCACAAAACGGAACCCATCAAAGTTGTCAAAAAGATGTCAAAAGTTAATCAAAAACTGTCATCTTCACTGTAATATATTTTAACAATTGTTGTAGCCAGAACATCATATGTCATGCTTTAATGCGTTTTGAAATTGCACAGAGATGAAAAGATTGGAACTATACATAAAACGATACTAAGAATATGTATGTGCGAATTGACTTCCATGCAGTAAACCTTTGAAAGTTACACATCAAACATAGTTTTTTTAGGGCAGATTTACAACTTTTTCTGTGTTACCTGTTATCTAGACTATAAATACACGAGGAAACTAAAGAGGCTGATGCTAAGATGGCATCGTGAAAGGAAGAAAAATTATTTGTGTTACATCTGTTTGAAATTCTAAGGGGAACAGTAAACAACTGTTTGTATTTTCGTAGCTTTTAAAGTGCATAAGGCGTAATTAATCAGTAGCCTTTGGTTTTGTTCACACCACCCGTTTCATATGCGGACCCGTAGAAAGCATTGAACTGTAATTGCAATGCTACCAGCTATATCTATTTGTTTTGGCTGTTACCCACCCACGTTAGTTTGAAAATAATGTGTTGTTTTTTGTAATTGTCCTTTTTTTGTCTAATCCTACTTTTAGAAAATATGAGATAATTGAAGTGGTGCCTCAATAACCAGAAATCTGTTTTGAAATCGTTTTCTCTCTACTAAACCTTTATATTGTTGTTTCACTTCTAAATGGTACATTAGAAACCCATCGGGAGTTGAAGTGTTTTTCTTTTCTTTTTTTAACATTTCCCCAACTTGTAATTGTAGAGCGCTAAAGCTTTTATATTGAGATGCCCCATTCTACTAAGACGCATAGAAATCGAATTTTTATTTTATTTTTTATTTTTTATTTTTTTGCTGTTCGTAATTCACAAAGCAAACAATAAACTTGAAATTTTATTTTCCAAAACAATAGTTGATGGTTTGTTCAGTCAGTACCACCCGTGTCAGATGAATAAGCAAGCATTGAACTGTGATATCTACCAGCTCTTTTCAGTTCTGCGTCACCCGCCTACTTTATTTTGAAATTTGTAAAGCAGGCGGCGTTTCTTTATAGCAAACCTATGTTCAAGAAATATGAGATCATTTGAGGTAACAAGAACAATAACTCAGGAAAGACATTTATGGAACAAATTAAACTGTTCATCAACCAAACAATTTAACTGAAACGTTGTGCCACCAAACACATTCATTAGCTACAAAAACGAAAGATTAGTTTGACTTGTAGTTTTGTGAATCACTTCAAAGTTGACGGTAAGTTATCTGAATTCTTGTTGCTGTTGCCCTCGTTAAATAAATGTGTTGTTTATTTGCCTGTCTTTTGGAATAATACGCAAAGTCTACAAAAGTTAAATGATCTTTAGACTCTACATTATAGTTTTTCTCCCTTATTCTAATCCATGCACATGTTACTTCAAAAACAATATTTTTTTATTCAAACTCGGTCTTTTCTTTAATAATTAACTGAGACAGGAGTTTTGAATCAGGAAGTTTAATTGTTTTACAAGTTACTCCAAAGAATTATACCTTTTTCTTTAATTTATGTTATGTTAGTCTTAGCACACGATCGTGCGAAAATAAAAGTTATTGATTTGACTTGATTTGATTTGATTTGAGTGATTTTTAATTACTCAACTAAAACCTTGATAATATAACCTTATTACTTGTTAAACATTATCATTACATGTCTACGACTCTAAAATAGAGTCGAAATATTGTATCTTGATCATTATCTTGTAATAAACCAATACTTGGTTTTTACGATGATAATCCTCGGACTTATTTTCTCTATTCTATATTAACTAGTTGTTATTAGTATCTTTTTTTAATATTTATTACAATGAATGTAATAAATGTCCGTAGGACTCTGGATCCACACCTCTTAGGTTTCACTTTGGCCTGTTTTTTTCGTATTGTTCTTGGCATTTCTCGCCAAAGGTGTACAAATGGGTACCGATAAATTGTTGGCGCAATCTGACTATAAGTCGTCAATATGAAAATAATACGATTGTTTGTAACTGACGATAGACTATATAATCCCATCCAAGGGGAAGAGCCAAAACGTAGACGTTAACGTCCAACTTCCATTCAACGTAATTAACAGCCACCAGGGACCGAAGGAAGGGGGTGATCGTTGGAACTGACTTTAAAGGAGCTACGTCACGGATGGCGCATCTTGAAAAAATTGGCCATTTTTTCAAGTTCGCCATTCGCAATCCGTCTTAATCTTCTCCATCCTCAACCATCCTTGTTCCTGTTTGGTTTGTTATCACCTCTTTGGTGTTTTTCTACCTTAGTAAACTATTATTTTGAGGCTTTCGTCAGTTTGAAGGTGATTTTGCACTTCGAAAAAAATGGCTTAAAATATCGTCACATAGCTCCTTTAACTTTTTAACTACGGTAGCTTATTCTGTTTTGCATTTTAAGGTAAAACCCCAGCCATGAAGATGATCCTTTTGCAGCTGTTCTGGGGAGTTCTGCTGGTTCACACTTCATCAGCTCAAAACAAAAACCCTAACCAGACTGAGATCAGTTTTGAAAACTTCTGTAAACACTTCGATGGCCTTCGCTCCACCCCCTCCATGAATGATGTTCTAAAAGATCTCAGCAGTATTCGTGCACAGCTTTTAGCAAATGGTGTTGTACCGGAATCAGGCGCTGTCGATGCAGTTGCAGAAATATGTAGTGATCCCTCTAAGGCTTTCGACACAGAATGTTTGTACAGATTTCGTTTTCTGATGACTATTCCAAATTCTGATTTCGTACGTCTTCGCCAAAACAACCACACCCCATGTTTCGAGGCTGCTTACCCTTTCTAAACAAAGACGTAAAAAGCAACGACGTAAAGAGTAGGCTCGCTGCAGGATTAGCAGGCGATAACCCAGAAGATTTTACTGATATTTTTCATACGAGAAACGGAAGATTCCTCAGAAACGAGATTGCAAGTTCATGTCAAAACAAGGCGGGTGACCAAATATTTTGTTCATCTTTACCAGAACTTGTTAAAATGGTGGATACTTTGGAAACCATTAAGAGTGAGAGCAAAACAGGTGTTAAATGGAACGCCTTTCATTTGAATTTCGTAATGTTAAAACATAACAGCCCAGATGAATTTCAACAAGTGTATCCTACAACCGCTGACCAAGTCAACGATATCCTTGTAAACAACTTAGAGGAGATCTTTAAATACATTGGCAACGGACAGATGGCTGAATTGACTGAATTAATGTCTCTCGTACCAGATCTGAAGACGATTAAATCAGGTTGTGAAACGTCATGGGACCTCCCTAGCAACACAAAGAAGAATGCGTGTATGTTCTGGAAAGCTATCATCCAGATAAGCGCTTACCTCCAATCAACAAAACCTCCAGCAAGTGGAATAGTCAAGAAGATACTCAATACCAATATTGATTATCCAACTTTCTTACGCCTAACCGAGATGGAAAGAATACTTGAAGTTGTTCAAAATCAAGAAACTGCCCAGCAGAAACTTGTTCAATGGCTGAACAGTGAGTTAACCAAGACAGTCAATGAAAGATTCAAAGGTCTTCGTACTTATTTCGAAAAAGTAGGAAATTTTAACAGAGAGAAAGCCGCTGCTGATGTTGACTACATTAATAAACAGATGACCAAATACACCACCGATATTGGTTCTCTAAGTACTCAGCTAGGAGGTAAACTCGATGAAATTTTAAAACTAGCTGTTGCAGCAGTTTCTTTGGAGGTGGCGGAGGACACCATTCAGGTCGGAATGGCGGCAGCTGTTCTCATGAATCCTCTTGAAAAGCTTTTTGGTGGTTCTAGTGCTGGGGATTTTATGGATCGTACAGCAAAACTGGCGAACACTTTGACTACCGTGGGAGCTCTGATCCGGATGACGAAATCGTTTAATACACTCAAGGACAAGACAATAGACATTTCTTCCAGGTTCAAAAAGAACTCCGATTTTCTTGAAAATGTACGAGTCTTTATTACAAGACAAGAAACATCGGCTCCTGATTTTGAAACTCGAAAACAAAGATTTCTTACTGACTACGCAGCTTACGATCCAATGGTACAGAAACCTGAGTTGACAGGCATGACAACAAAGTGGGAAAATCTGATTGATGATTCATGTGATGTGATATTGGACACAAGTACCGTTCTTGCTCAAACTGTTGTCGCAGGTGTACGATCCTCCGGCTTGTGTCAAAATACAAAGGTTCTTGCACAGGAAATGATTGAGACATATGCTGAGGTATATGATTTTCAATTTGAGCTCATGGAAACCATGGCAACGTATATGAGAGCGCTGACGTCACTAAATGCTGCAGCGAGCATTACGGCTGGTTACGAAGAAAGTTCCAGTGAGGGCGATGGAGGGGGAAGCGTTGTAGATGACCTAAAGGTTCTCACTGTAGTCTCCTATATCTCCTACAAAACCAATATTTGGCAGATAACGGAAGCCTATTGTGACATATTAGAGTACAAAGAAGGTGGAGTTCGACCGACTGTTTGCAAAGGCATAAACACTAACATTGCAAACCTTGTTTCCCGTGCTAGTCCAGCATGCAGAAATGTAGAAGCAAACAAGGATGTACCAACCACGCCAGACCCTACATCAGCAGATGACCAGGCTTTTATGGATATTTCTGATCTGTATTCTGGCAAACGTGTTACATTCAAGATACCCAATGGGCAGTGGTTGGTTGATAATCGATGGATAAACGCACGAGACAAAGACTCAGCTATCATCGTGAAGAAGTTTGAGGTGTTTGTACCAACTGTGAGCGTGACGGAACGATGGGTGCGAGTCGAGGCAAACATTGCAGGATGGAACCAGCAAACACCACCAGACGGAAATAATTACGTTATCGTTCCAGACAAGAATTTCATTTTTGAGTATCTCGAAGGCCATGGCGCTCAACCGTGCAGAAAAGAAAGCCATGCTTTGACTAATCCATATGGGGCTGATTTACCCAAGATTTGTCCTCTGAATGTTGATGAAAACAACTGTTTGGAACTCTTACAGAAGACATCTTTGTTCCCATCAGTTTACTCTCAATGGGAAGTTTCTTTATCTGGTTATGAATCAGCGACCGTACCAGACCCTGCAACTGTCTTGAAGCTGAAAGTTGGAATGAAGCTTTGCATTTTGGATCGCTCAATGAAAAGGACCAAGAAAACGGGAAAAGGAGGTAGCATGGTGTTGAGGAAGAAGAAGAATAAGAACAAGAACAAGAACAAGAACAAGCAGAAGAACAAGAAGAAGAAGAAGATGCTCAAAGATGCAACCAGCTGCCCTGATGGCCAGTATTGGTCAGAAGATTCGGATGGCTGTGCTTCGTGCCCTGAAGGTTCACGATCAGCTCTTCGTGGCTATTACTGTGAGAAGATTCCAAAGAAGAACTAAACAGCTTCTTGGATTACTCAAGCAAACAAACGTCAGGCAAAGATTCGAATACATTAAAGTTCGAAAAAAGTTCGAATCGATTAGATTTCAAATCAAAGATTTGTAGTTAATTTTTTTAAAGCTGAATAAAGCTGTTCATTGTCTGACACCGTACGATGATTGTTTTTACTTGTCTGTACGTGTGCCTGGATTTAAATGGAAAGTGGAAAACGCATTTCGATCCTTTCATCCATATGCATATGTCGTGTCTTGGATCTTTTTACTTCCTTCAGTAATAGTATCATCACGCATTTTCTCGAAGCAAATATCAAGGGACCCAGTATGGAATATATAGGTACAAATAACTATATACAATATAGTGCAAGCACATTCTGCCAATAATACGTATCTGTTTACTGCAAAGATTCTGGATCTTACCCATAGCACCTACTGCACCAGCATCCCTCGCGATGGTATCTCCCAATTTGATGCGGCATCATTATTTCGCCTCTTCCAACCGATGCTCTTTCACTCCCAACAGTGCTAAGTTCAAAATTGAGGAAGAAATCTTGAATTTTATTTTGCAACAATAATGTTAAAAACAAAGAGCAACACTTGAAAGTACTGCTCAATAGCTTTTATTTGAATGGTCACGCATGCACTTGGGTTTCTTCCACAGACTCGAAAGTTACAACTATATTTATTGACTCAAGGTTTGACTCTGGGAGTGAAAGGGCTAAAACAGGGCTCTAACTAAGGATTGGCCGAAACTAGACAACTTCGATTTCAAGGGTCCACAGAGCTTCCTATTAGTATCCTGACCATTCTGTACAATATGATCAGATGTATTCCACGGCAGTTGTTGCCACATGAAGTCTTTCAAAATATCTGCCCTAGAAGATGGAGAAGTTCCAGTTGACTAGGCGAAACTTGATCAACATTGTTGTGTTGAAAAGAATGTCACTATCGTGAAACCTGGCAGGTTGGATGATTTTTAAAGCAACCTTTTGTTGCGGCAAAACATTGACTGCAATCCGTTTTGGAAGCAATTTCCCAAAACAGGAGAGGATGATGTAAGGATTACCCGTGCCCCATGATAATTTTTTGAAATCAACTAAAATTAAGTTTCGCACAATGCTGTGAAAGTTATTTTATTTCCTTCTGATCGAGGCCCCGACATCACGTTACTCGAACTGGCCAATCAAGTACCCAGCAATGAACTGAAAATTAAAAATAGATTTCAATAAACGTCATCATTGGATGAGACAATGTATGGGGGACTGCTTCTCTTAAGATATCCTCTCTTGCCCAAAATTTTAATGTTGTCGTCTCGTGTAAAATACCGTTGTCGCAACAATTTTGCGTTAAAGTTGTGTCGTGTAACATGAACAACAACAACACAACAACAACAAGCTTTATTAAGTCTTGGGTTAAAATACATAGATTTTCACCTCCCGCAAATTAACAGGGCTATTCGAGGCGGGAGGTGAAGAAAAATTAATATTCGCCGTTAAAAATCGTCTCGTGTAACATTTCCTGTACGACGTTTACAGGTGCGATTAATATTAAAATCATGTGCGGCGGGTAATTTATCAAGGCATGTACTCATACTCGGAAACCGCGGCAGATAATTGGGGGGGGGGGGGGGGGGGGGGCAAAGAAAACTAAAACGATGGGAAAGCGCGTGAACGGAAGTCTGAGAGAGAAAATGAAACAACTCCTGAACACAGAGTCTTTTCGCTTCATTTCCAAAACGTGGCTCGCTACCTCTTGGATCACTAAGGGCACGCCATTGGCTCCTAAAACAAAAGACAATAGCTCACACCAATACCTCTAGCCTGGAAACTCTATTTATATTCGTCCTAGCAACCAAAGATATTGCAAAGACACGTTTGGAAGACAATGTATAAGCAGTCATACTGAGAAGCGGTCCAGGTCGCGATCATCTGCGCGCACAAAACTTTATATCCCGCAATAATTACGGTAATACATTCACTACAGTCGAACTCTCTGAGCGGACACTCTCGTATTAAGGCGGACAGCTCTACTTACGGCCACAATGACAAAACCGCGTTTGAACTCTCATACAAACTTTGTATTTACACATTCCCGTTAGCGGCCGGCCATTCCCGTAAGCGGCCGCGGACACTTTCCGAGGGGAGTGAATTGGATTTTTCCTGTTGATTCTAAGCCGGTTTCTAAGCTCCCGTAAGCGGAACTCCCGTTTGCATGAGTCTCAATCAGTTAAGGCCTTCATGCCCTGCTGATATTCGTAAACATTTATGAACTGCATCACTGATTTTGTTACAGTAAGTTAATGTCAATAAAACGTTCATTTCATACGAAGATATTTTTTCGCATTAATAATACTGTTAAGTGTGAACGGTAAAATCTCCTGTAAGCGGCCACCTATCCCTTATACTGCTAGTGGCCGCTTACGAGAATCATTCCCGTAAGCGGCCAGCTCCAGTTGCGGACACTTTTTTTGCTTCCCGACGGTGTCCGCTTACGAGAGCTTCGACTGTATTCTCTGTACTAGTGACGTTGTGGATGACGTCAGTGTAGATGAAGATACCAAACTCGGTCAAATTGTTGCGAGTGTCATGTCATGTCAAGTCAAACAATCTTACTAAGAGAAAAAAATTAGAGATGCGCAAATTTTCGATTCTCGTCGACAACTGAATACAGTTTGCATGTTAATTTTTGGTTAAACTGACTTTTTTACTGAGAGAAGTGGAAAAGAATGCACTCTACTGAGCTGCTATATAAGCGGCTACTTCTTCTAACTTGAGTAAAATTCAGTTTTAAGGGTATTAGGCAGGAATTCCTAAAATATCTCCAACAGTTTCGTTTACGCGTGACACGCCACTTATATACAAAAAGTAGTTTTATCTGCAATTATATTATCGACTGAATTTTTCAGTTTTACAATTTTTTAGTGTCTATCCACTCCAACTCCAAAAAAAACGAACAAATCAGTCGGAATGCGAGAACAGCGCACGTGCTAGTTACGGCTTCCGTGGCAACAAAACAACTTGACAAAACAAATAACTGTACAAATCCTTGCTTGTTCTTCTTTACGAGTGAAATTGGATAATAAAAACATACACATTTATTGTAATACTGATTTGCAAAAATACACCAGATTAATTATTTTTCAAAACATTTTCCTGGCTTCGCTAATCGAACTCGTGCTAATCATCATTAAACAGGAGTCCATTACCCTGTCATTAAATTATTAACTAATCAGCTGACATATTAGGACTGAAAGGTAAACCTACCCAATTCGGGGGTGTTGTCCTCGAGGCAGTCTTTTGCCCCAAGCAGCCACGCAAGTACCAAGATCTTCACAAAGAACGAGTGGTATACTCCAGATGTAACATCTGGAGTGGACCTCTCGCACTTTGTGAATATTTTGGGCGTGGCTGGCCGTTCGCTGGGTGTATGCGACCATGGTTGGGCTCCCGGTGAAGTGTTACGCTTGTTGGCCGTCTCACGCGACCAAAAGTCGTAAAACCTTCACAGAAACTATATATTATACTTTTGGCGCCTTGAAACCTGCGGAAAACTGAGTACTTGAAGTAGTTGTCTGAATCCTCGCCTTGGTTTACGTAAAACTGAAACCAAGAGATTTTTGTTGTTTTCACAGTTAAAGATTTCCTTCAAAACGGACAAGAGTATGACATTAAAATTACCGTATTTTCTCGATTAAACGCGAGGCCTCGAATAAACGCCGGGTTCAAATAAACGCCGGGTCCACAAGGTCGAGACACCGGGGGGCGTTTATTAGAGGTCCCGGCGTTTATTCGGGGCCGGCGTTTATTTGAGCTCGGTGTAGGTAACTGCTTTTTATTGTACATCTAGTTGCATAAACCGCCAGTGGATACTCTCGAGTTATTTTAATTGTCGTAAATAGACGTTTGCAAGCATATGGAACTATAAATCAAGAAACAGAAACATAACGATACGATTACATTCACGAATTGTCACTGTCACTAATGTTCTTTGTAACTCATGGGAACTTTATATATTATTTTTTTCATAAAAGGCATTACTCGAAAAAGGTGAAAAAATACCCTGTTTAAATAAACGCCGGGTCCCCGAATAAACGCCGGGTTCAAATAAACGCCGGGTCTACGTACAAGGTCTAGTTTGAAATAAACGGTATACGGCATACGGCAATCATTTTTGGATCAGACCACATGTTCTATTCACACACACACACACAAAAAAAGCGCAGGATGAGATGACTCGGCCACGTACTAAGAATTCCCACAGGAATGCATACCACGTAAAGCCCTAAGATGGACACCACCAGGGAAAAGAAAGCCAGGGAGGCCAATAACAAAATGACGAAAAACCGTGGAAATACTGCAGCGGTGAGAGAGGAGGGTCTTACTAGCACATGGGGTGAAGCTCGGAAGGTAGCAAAAGACCGGGATAGATGGCGCGAGGAGGATGAATGATGAATGCACAAAAATAATGTCTTTTTTAAATAAAAGTAAAACTTGTCGCTCAACTTTTCAACTTAACTCGAGGGCTACAGTCAATACAATGAACCGGGAAATACGCGCGAATATTTTTTATCGCCTTGAGGTCAATGAAAAATTTGTGTGCTTGCAAAGGACTCACCTTTTCTTCGTTTGACTGAAAGCACAACCCATGACCACCCATCTCGTAAACGGAAAACCGAAACGGTAAAATCAAAGAAACGTGAACATTTCCTTTGAGAATATTCCGTAAAATCGTTCGATCTGTTTATGACATAACAGCGCGTGCGCTAGTGGTTCACAAAAGCAGCTGATTGGCTGAAAGGAGGATGAATGTCAAACTGTCAAGTTTGAAGGGTGATCACGTGCTAGCGCTATTTATTCTCTCTGAACGTCTATGTCGTCTAATTTTCTCCATTGTTAAAATCTAAAGCACCTTAAAATACCGTATTTTCTCGATTAGACGCCCCGGCGTTCACTTGACCCGTTGTTTATTCGGGGCCCGGCGTTTATTTTCCTTGAGCGGTGAATTTTGCAATGCGGATACATAACTCGATCATGTCTGGCAGTATCGGAAGGGCTTAAAAACACTCATTCACTTTTTGAATACGGTCGGGCTTCCTGATCCTCCGCGATCCGATAGCCGATCGGTAACGTCCCTTTTGGCGGGAAGAAGAGAGACGCTGGGATCGGGAACGAGGTTGTAACGTTGCGTGACGACCCAAGATTGTTCTCAGAGCCCTCGTTACACTTATCCAGCGGCAGGGGACAATCCAATATGGCGGATTGAACGAAATAAATCAGACACATAAAATACGTAAGCTTACTGCTTTTATCGACACTCATCACATTATTGAGAGATGGATGACGAGGATCTGGAAGAAATGAGGGCGCTTAGAGGTAAAAAGTCATAAAGGATTCGATTTATTTATTTCGTAAATACAATTAATGCATGTCAAGCTGATGTAGTTCATCTTTGTTCATGTGTTCAAGCTTTTTTTCGTTGTTCTATTTAGCGTCCTCGAAATATAACCAAGCTCAATCCGTTCATTCTTTTCGTCCGGCACGGAGCCGACAACAAGAAAAGACGGAAACAGTGACACGCACATCAGGGGAATCCACTAGAGCTGCATCAACAGCCTCTTTGACTTCTTCTTCAAAGCACCAAGGTACATTGCATTGGGCCATTCCATTTTATATCCGCACCCCCCCCCCCCCCCCCCCCCCCCCCCCCCCTATTGAGGGATTTCCTGTAAGACCCCTTTGGATAAAACATTTCAGAGACGCCAATACCCCCCCTCCCCCCCGTCCCCCAGGAAATCTGTGCATTACCATGGAAACATGTGAAGAACAAAGAAAAAATGCCATTAACCCCCTTGGAAATTTGATATCCAAGACCCCCTTCCTCCCCCTAGGATTTCCTTGACCCTCAATAGGGGGGGGGGGGGGGTGCGGATAAAAAATGGAATGGCCCATTTTTACAAGAGATTTGTACTAAGCACTTATAGTGTAAATACAGTCATTCAAAATTATTTAATAATAACAGTTTTATAATGGAAATATTTTAGAATATGGGCCTTACGCCAGGGTGCATTTTATGTAGGTTGATAAACTGAAGATCATATAAGCTTACATTGTAATGTACATCTACTGGTTTGCAATCAAAGTAATGCTTGGTGTGGACTGGTGATACAATGTAGATCTTGGCCACTCGTCGCACAATCCTGAAAACCTTAAAATAAACTTGCGCCATCTTGCCCATATCGAACATGAGGATGTTGTGATAGTTACCTGTCGGCTTTCACTAGCTACCTCCGGTCATACTTGCAATGGGTTGCTCCCCAGCCACAAAGCGTCTAGAGTTGGTAACTTAGATCTAGTTGCTGTTTCCGTAACTTGGGAATGTTTTACAAGGTGGGGTAGTTAGCCCCATGCTCAACCCCAACCAGCTGGAGGGCCAGGGGACTGACTTTTGTCTGTCTGTCTGTCTTTCTTTCTGTCTGTCTGTCTGTCTGTCTGTCTGTCTCTGTCTGTCTTGGGAAACAGACGATCATGTTGTGATATTCCTATTTCCAGTATACATTGTTAATGTTGTACTATTTCATATTTCTGGTACACGTTTGTAGACACGTGACCTCGACCTCTCGTGTAGCTTGACCATGCAGTTGTCAGAGTCATCTAACTTGAAGTATTAACATGTTAAAGTGTTTATCCGCATTTATGTGATCGTAACAGTTCACTTTAACTTAGATTCAAAAGGTTATGTCCATGGGTTGTGATTGGTAGATATTTTCTATCCATTTTTGTTTACAAGTTGTTGTTTTTTCGTGGCTGTTAGTTGTTGTTGTAATTATGATTGTGTTAACAAAAGGAGCAGTAATATTGTTTGATTGCTTTGCTAGATGATTACAGAACAGAAAGTGACTCCTCTGTTTCAATGGAGGCTATGATGGGCTTCTCAGGTTTTGGTAAGTGTGTAAAATATTTTAAACAAGACACAAAGTCAGTCAGTAGACATTACAAATGTATAATTGGGGGACAGAAAAAAACAAACTTTGATACTAGCAAAATTGTGAAGCTGAAACTGTTTTATTAACTGTATAAGATCCTATAAATTGGCTAGGATCCTGTATAGGATCCTATTAAGATCCTACAGGATCCTTAAGATCCTACCAGGGAACCTAGAAGTCACTTATCCCATACATGTACAATGTACATGTAGCTGTCCCCACTTGGTAAGGCTTCACTAATGTGCATTCACATGAAAGCTGAAAGTGCATTTTACCCTGACGTTGCTGATACTACTAGGATGGAAACATGTACAAATAAATTATTGTTTTCTTTTTCCCATTTCTTTGCACCAAAATGGCAAGCCATGTAAATGTTGTGCCTGCCAAAACATCTTATCATGCCCAAATCTTGCTAGAGAAACAGGTTTTTATCTTGTCCAGTGACATTTTCATGTGTGTGGGGTGGAGGTGGGGTAATCTGCAAAGTGGACCCGATGCAGAGGGCATGTGAGGGAGTGCAGCAGTACCAATACTTCTAGTGTAAACATTACACAGGACTTCATGTGTAATCCATCTCATTCTTCCCTAATAGTAAACCATCCTTGTTTTAAAAAAATTTTTGTAAATTAGTTACCTCTTCAATGGCGTTTTTCTACCTTGTTCCTTCAATTTGAAGGGAATTTTGTACAGTGATCACAATAATGACTTATATACCAAAATCATGTGCACTCACTGGCTGCACTGTTGGATAATTGGAACAGACTACATGTACATATATACCTGCATGTATGGTACTCTATTTTACATTTTATTGTACAATCATGTACTCTATTTTTATTGAATAAACAGGAAAAAGGCAGCCAAACAATTCAATGTGGAAGATATGTTTGAAAAAGCAAAGCGAACAGCCATCGAAGTGTCAAGTAGCAAAAAGAAAGGTACATGATTGTATTCATGATTAAAATCAAATGAATAATAAGTAATTTTGTTTGTCAGACTGTATTTACTGTAGGCTTCAGTTAAGCAACAGAGCTCACTGATTCTTTGGTTTATCAGCTCAATCAACCAGAACCAATAAACACAGCCTCAAATATATGTAAGTTGCAGAGCCAATAATTATTATTATTTCACTAAGAGTAATAATTGGCATGTTTTTTCCAGAATCTCCCAAGGATTGTATTGATGGAGACGATGAACCTGCACCATTTGTTATCATGCCTCCATCTTTAAACACTGAGGTAAACATTGAGATTGAAATACATTGTACCGGTACACTGCAATAACATGAACACAAAATTAATTATTTTGGTGCCCTGGGGGTTCCTGCCCCTTCGATTGTGGTTCCCTTGTGCTTTTTCTAGCCTGCCTGCCCGCCTGCCCGCCCGCCCGCCTACCTGCCTTCATTCATTCATTTAGTCATTGTTTCAATCATTCTATCAAGCTATCAACCAACCAACTGACTGACTTACTGACCAACTGATTGATAATTTACTAAAATGTTATCTGGAAATTATGTAGAGGAATGTCATTTTTATTTAAAGACATTTTATTATTGATAGAAGTCAGATAGACCCAAAGATGTAAGTGACGAGAGTGATGATGATGGTGATGATGATGACGACGATGACACAGAGGTAACTTTTAACAATGTTAGGATGGACAATTAAAAAATTAGAAGACATAAGTCCACATTGCATGTAGAGGGTGGGTTTTCTTTCTCAGTCAAGCACTGCAGGATTTTGTTAGGGGGGAAGGTAGCCTGCGAGAGCAAGCCAGCCAGTTTTTTTTTGCTCTTGTTTCACCCGCCAAGAAAAAAACGTCTGCGAAACCAAGCTGGCGAACGATTTCTGTGATGTCAAAGCTTTTGTTTCCCTGCTGACAAAAAAACAAGTAGATTGAAACAAGAGCCAAAAAAACCAGCTGCTCCTGCAGGCTAAGGGAGAGGTTAATTGAAATTAATATGTCAAGTCTGGAAATCTGGAAAATGTATATTCTCCTCCGAGAAAGGCACTGTAAGAGTAAAAGTGTCTTGTCAAGAACGCAACACAAGGACCCAAGCCAGCGGTCCAAACCAGACAGCTTAGTCCATACTTGTCCAATGTACTAACCATTAATCGCGCCTCCCACGAACCCTGTAATATTTGATTAATAATAACTGTTGCTGATATTTTATGAAGTTGACTTTTCTTTCCTCTGTCAGAGTATTGTGAAGAGAATACCAATGAGCCATGAAATTTCACTGGATCATGGCAACAAAACAGTTGAGTTGATGAAAATACTTTCATAAATCTCAGTTAACAATCTATTAGTAATACGCATGTAGGTGAGACGGCCTCTTCTGGAGTTTGATTACATTTACCGAATGAAACTGAATTTGCTATGCCAAGTGCCTGAACAACTTAGATCTAGGTCTATATATATTTATTTAATTTTTCAAGAACAAACAATTAAATTATACGTTTTGAAGACTTTTTCCTTCAAGTGTTCAAATCACTATCCAGTAGATTTTGTACAAAATAATGTAGTTAGTTTTGTCAGATTTATCCACTGGATAGTGATTTATTAATATTCACCCTTTGAACCTGCAAAAATTGGAATTAATTTTTTTTTTCCCGATAACTTGAATCTCGCTATCTCAAACCTGGCTATCTCGAACTCCCCGCTATCTCAAACTGTTTTTTGTTCCCCTTGAGTGTTCGAGATAGCGGGATTTAACTGATCCAAATACCACAAGTAATATACCATTTGAAAGGTATTGTTTTGGGTATGTCATAAATCACATTGATCAACAGACACACCGGAAGTCACAGATTGGATTGAAGAGAGTCCAAAATGAAAAAAGAAAAACGTTCAAAAATACCTTATTCCTTGTATATAACAACCACGCACTAAGAGCTGCAAATTAAGCTATTGTTTAGGGGTATACCCAATATCAGATATTCACTTGACCTTAAAGTGTAACAGGCAAAAGTTGCAAAAGTTGAAGGGGTGGTTAATCAAGTCTGATATAGGAGGGGTATGATTTTATGCTTCCAATGTGCAGATCTCGCCAAGATCTTTTTGGTGTCCAAAATGTCATACAAATTGGCCCAATATTGAGCTTGTAATAGCATTTTGTGCCATATGGCACTATCAGGGCTTAAAGGGTTAATACACTGGCACGCCATCTTTATGAACTGCCCCTGAGCATACATCTATATATGTATAATAAAATTAACTTGGAGAAAGTCTAATTTTATTGATTGTTGTTAGGTATCCTCTCTTGCTTTGGACCCGTCAGGATCACGGCTTGTGACAGGAGGTTATGATTATGAGGTAAAGTCAACTTCACTTACTCAGGATAGATATCAGTACAGTATTCAGTACAATTTACAACATGTACTAGGAAACACGTCTCATTGTTGAGAAAGATATCATTCAGTCAGTGACACAAGCTACTCGGAAAACTACATGTAGTTTATAGTTAGTCATGGGTGCAAATCTCGTAGAAGCCCTGAATTTTTTTCAGGCTTCTTTGCAATAATTATGTAATTGGTTAAATTGCAAACACAACTGCCTGCCCCTTCTTTAATGGGACACAAACATTTGTCCCTAAAATAGATTGAAACAACTAAATAATGATTTCAAACCATATAAAACATAAAACAAATACTAGGAAGCCGCAATGAAGTGCGGATGGTCAAAATTAGACAAGATTGAAATGGATTGCGAAAAGGTTAAAGGAGCTACATATGTATGTCACGATATTTTAAGTCATTTTGCGAAGTGCAAAATCACCTTCAAACTGAAGAAAGCCTCAAAATTAATAATAATAGTTTCCTAAAGTAGAAAAACACCCCAAAGAGGTAATAATAAACCAAACAGGAACAAGGATGGTTGAGGATGGAGAAGATTAAGACGGATCGCGAACGGCGAACATGAAAAAAATTGGCAAATGTTTTTCAAGATGCACCAACCGTGACGTAATTCCTTTAATCTGAAAAATGATGGCCCAATGTTTTTCAAGTTTAAGTCCATCTTTGAATTAATATTTCATTTACATGTTTGAGTTTAGAGCTCATAAAAAAATAATGCAGAGAAGAATAGCAAAGTGTGTCACAGCCCATTTAAGGGGATGCTTCTCCTTGTCCCGAGGGTGTCCCCTTAATGGAGGTTTCACTGTATTGCATTTGCGCTTTTCAGGTGAAAATTGTGGGATTTTAATGCAATGGATGCTTCTCGTCGTGCCTTCAGAACTTTACAGCCGTTTGAGTGTCATCAGATCAAGTCTGTACAGTACAGTATCACTGGAGATGTTATTCTGATTGCTGCCGGAAATGCACAGGTATATTATTTATGAAATAAAACAATGGAAACTAACTAGAAATACGTGTCTTGCAGAACTTGCAAGTTTTTGCAGATCATGTAATTCTATGTAATGAAAAAAAGGTTTCAAAAGTTGTGCGGTATCCCATGACTTTGCACAATGTTTCTTTAAATTCCCTTCAATGCCCTGTTCTACACACCAATAATTTGTCATGTAAAAGGAACGTGGACTCTGAAAATGAAAAACGAGAAGAAAGAAACGGTAGATAAACTATCGTTGCCTCTACAGAGAATACCAGCTGCTTTTTGGGAAAATGACCCCACACTCCTCCCCGAAGGCATGAAATGAAGAAATGAAGGCCGGACTTTAGAGACTGGCAGAAATCGAGCCTACTATGAAGAGAAGGTCCGTGGTTTTGTTTCCATCAGCCCTAGTGTGACCCATTTTACCATGGACTATTTGCTGACCCAGCTTCAAAGATCAAACAATGAGCCAACAGCGGTGGTGGTGGGGGGTGGGGGGGGGGGGGGGGGTGTGATCAATCAAATCACATTATATAGCATTCAATGATCAGATCTTTCCAGGACAATTTTGTTGTCGAACATTGAAATATTGACCAAGAGTTTTCATCACATGCACATATGTGCACTTGCCGGGGTGAAAGGGTTAAAGAAGTGCAAACAAATCTCACGTTTAATCAAAGTTGATGCAATATTTAGTGATGCGGTTCAAATCGTGGAAACGCCCCCGGATGCAAGGTGCTCTAGCCAGTGATGTGTTCTTTTGCAAATTTTTGTAGACTTTGAAAAGAGGTTTTAACTCGGGTTGTTGCATAATATATCAAAAACAAGAGACAGTGTTTCATCAGATTTCCAAACACCGAGAAGAGAGTTGAAAATACGACACACAGCGGAGTATTTTTGACGAAATACGAGGTGTTTGGAAATCGGATGAAACACTGTCTCTTGTTTTTGATATATCTTCTCAATCAAAACAAAAAACGAAGGAGTAAACAGAGATCTATACTTGTAATAAAATTATCGAAAAAAATCGATGCTACAGTAATAAAGACCAAGTATCCAAACCCTGTCACGATTATAATTCTCTTTGTTATAACTTGATGAATTAAATATGATTGATATTCTTATTCCCAGGCAAAGGTGATTGACAGAGATGGGATTGATGTTCTTGAATGCGTGAAAGGCGACCAGTATATTGTCGACATGGCAAACACTAAAGTATGTTAAAACATTTCAATGTGTTGTGTATAGTATAATTCTGCATACCATTGTCTCACTGTTTACACCTTTCTCTTGGTTTTCCAAATGTTTCTATTTCCGTATGCATGTTTGTTTTTCTACCAGGGCCATGTTGCCATGTTAAACAATGCTTGCTGGAACCCTAAGGTTAAAGATGAGTTCATATCGTGCAGTAATGATGGGTATGTTATGGATGTTTTATTCAAGAGTTCTGTTGGTATGGTTTTTGAGCCGTTTTGGTACTGAAAACAGGTATAGATTTAGGGTATGTTTTGCCTACTGGTCTGAAATACATGTAGGGTATAGATTTTTTGCTATTTTGGCTTTAAAGGGGGAAATTTTCCCGGAAGTTGTAAGGGTCAGGTCTGAAATAGGGTAGGGAAAATCACATATTTTGGTTTGAAATAGGGTAAGGGTTTCAAGAAGCGTGCCGCACACCCCCACCCCAAAATGTTTGGGAGTAACCCCCCCCCCCCCCCTGGAACTTCCCTTCGAAAAAGAAAACATGTTTTATTCTTAAACACATCAATCATATATGTATGTTGGTCCTTTGATCATTAATAGTTTCAACGTGTGATAATAGGGAACTTTTAAAAGCGAACCGCTACAGCGACGGCAAACAAAAAAGTTGACAAACAAAACCAGTACAATGGCTCTGCACGTGCGTTTTATCATTTGGTACATTTCTTTCTATGATGAAACCTAGTGTGTGACCAAACTTAACAATTTGGGCCTCGACTTCTATTTCTATTCTCGCCATCTTTTAGTCATGCTCACTTTCTAACGGGTTCCTGTCATTTGACAAGTACTGTTTCAACATAAACAAACATTTCTGTGTTTCCTGGTTCGGATATGTGCTGCGTAATTATCTCTCAGTCACTTGCTCTTAATGTTCTGTTGTTCAGTAATGCAAGCTGATGTAATGCTATCAAGTTTCAGTGTATCTGGGGGGGGGGGGGGGGGGTTTGTTGAAGAAACAGTGAAGAATGTAACTTTTGTTATCTCATTACCATTCTGTTTGTTATATATACATGTAGGACTGTGAGGATATGGAACACAGACAACCCCAAGAAAAATAAAACTGTTATCAAGACTAAGAACAAACAAGGTAAGGGAATCGAGTTTACTGGCGCACAATACCCAATACCACTCAGTGACGGATCTAGGGGAGGGTCCCCTTCCCCTTGATATATGAGGCCCAAAGGGGCGAACATATCTCACCCTTTTTGTAGCAAGGAAAGGCCCACTTCCATGCCGCCCTTTTTAAGTAAGAAAAAGCCCATCTTCCCGTTTTCACTAACCGTCTTGCGACTGACAAACCAGTACCACTGTCTCTTGTGTCTATAATGAGGTTTTAGCATCATTCTGTAAAATGCAAATTGTGTTTAAACTGTTTATTTTGATTTGCACAGGGAAGAAGACAATTCCCACACATTGTTGTTTTAGCAGGGATGGACGAATCATTGCGGCTGGTTGCCAAGTAAGCTATTTAAACGTCAGGTTATGCTGAACGCAATGAAAACCTAGCCACTTTGAGCTAGCTGCAAACAATCCTTCCCTTTTTCTTCAGATCGATTTTATGGGGAAAACCCATTGTAATCGCGTCTACTTTGCTAATGGTCATTGCAACTTTTGTCCGTTGCGAACTACTGCAGATCAAAAAGAAAATTTTATCACCAACTTCTGGAAAACTTCTGGAAATTTGTATTATTTTTTTTTAGAAAAAAGTGGGGGGGGGGGGGGGCTAAACCTCCAGCCCCTCCCCCTGCGCGGTCCCTGGCCATAGTATACCTGTCAGTTTAAAACTGTCATTATCACAATCACCACCATCAATCGTCATCAATCTGTCTTCCTGCTTCATCTGTTTTAATAAAGAGCTCGTTGTCTGTATCTGCATATGAATGTTAAAGAGGGCTCTATCACCAGACTCAATTTATGGAATAAAATCGTTGTCACAATCGTTGTCATTGCGAATGTGATTCGGGTTCCATCATTGACTCTTCATTGGGTAGACCACAAACGCACGCGCGTTGCTCTTTAAAGTGAAAATTATTCTTTATTCCTTGGCTTCAAAATACCTAAAATTGAAAGTTTTTGACATTTTATCCTTTAATATGCTTCCTCGTTGACTATTCGCCTCTTAGTAGAAACCTACTCGTTATCTATCACGAAAAAATTGCTCGACTTTTGGCAGTGTAGGCTTAAAAATGACTACTTTTCCTCAGGTTTCTAAAGTTTTGAAGAAAACATAAAAAAAATTATAAGCTATACCAACCATGCCGAGTTGTTTCGGTCAAACCAGTCACCGTTTTCGACGACTGATAAACTCCCATCGACGGTAACTGAATGTCCTATCTAATTCTGGGCCGCTTCAAAAAATAATTAAAGGATTTTGAGTTACGTTTTAAACTTTGTGGCATGAATAATGATAGCTGTGTACAAAGCAGCAAATTAACTGAAGCGTGAAGGTCAAGTACAGCTTAAATTTGTAAGGCAACGAAGGAAAAGTTTATAACGCATGTTTTTTTTCCTAGGATGGTTCCATTCAAGCATGGGACACCAGAAAGCCATTTGTAAGTCAAAAGAAATCTCAATATCCTTTTCTCCTTCAGTAGTATTCTTAGACTGCTTCCAGTCCCCCTTTTCTCTAAAAGATCCTACGAGCGTTTATCCCCGCGAGCGTGAACACAAAAGTAGCGATATGGACGTGAAGGGGTTGGGGCGAGACTCTCGCCCAATCCCTTCTCGTCCCAAACCAGAGAGAGACAGACCGCAAGCAGTCCATAATAAAAACTTTTTGAATGTAGAGGACCACACAACGTAGAAATTAAACGCTTGGTTTTCGCGTGGATTCTTGATGAAAATGCACGTGCCAGATATCCTTGAAGTGTAACTGAGGTAATGGGCTCCTGAAACAAATGATTGCAAGGCTAGAACTGGCAATAGGGCAGATTTATTAGCCGATATTTCGACTAGCAGAACTAGTCTTCCTCAGAGCCGGCCCTGAGGAAGACTACTACTTCTGCTAGTTCACAACGGCGATGTTTCACAACGCTGTAGTTGCAGAATGAGTGTCACACAACGTTGCTGTCACGCACAATTGGTGTCACACAACAGCGATGTTTCACTGTGGTGTAGTCACAGAATGAGTGTCACACAACGTTGCTGCCACACATGCACAGCATTATGTCACACAACGGCGATGTTTCACAACAGTGTAGTCACAGAATGAGTGTCACACAACGTTGCTGTCACGCACAATTGGTGTCATACAACACAAGGTTCATCAAGGTGTCTATTTTAATCATGTGTCATATATTTCTTTGTTTTCCATCAACAGATCCACACCACTTATCTTCAGCGCACTGCTCACGCATTTGGTAGTGACATATCTTGTCTAGCTTTTTCACATGAGGGAAATATACTGGCGTCCAGAGGAGGTAAGACAATAACAACCATAAAGGTGCACCAGGTAGACCCTACATAGGTAAAGGTTATGCTGCACTCAGGCGCTAAAGTGGCCCACACGGCCGGAGCTTATCCCGGTTTCTGTAGCATGAAGCGACTAGGAGTATTGCTACTCCCCTGGATGGGATGCTAGTACATTGCAGGTTACCCCCCAGCATTTTTTCGTGGGTACCCATTTATACTCCTGGGTGGAGATAGGCACTGGGAGAGTAAATTATCTTGCCCAAGAACACAACACAGTGGCCCCAACCAGGGCTCGAACCCGGACCGCTCGATCCGGAGTGCAACGCGCTAACCATTAGGCCACCGCGTCTCCCCATAGACCCTACATTGCTACACGTCAACTGTCTCTTTCTCTCTTGCTAAGGTTTACCTGACAGAAAACAATAGCTTCAAATGTATTTTGTTCCCAACCTTGTTCCGTTCAAACCTAAACAAATCTGCCAACTCCTGTCACACATCTTTTCTTGATAAGTGTCAACAAAACCAACTACTCTATCCAGTGGATAGCGCTATCCACCCTTTGAACAACCGGAGCTTGGGCAACCTCGTTCCCAGGGTATCTCCGGAAGATGAGAGACCCTGGGAACGAGGTTGGAGCTTGGCAGAGAGAGGCACTGTGTGAATGAGTAAAATGACCACAGTGTGAGGCAAGGCTTAACCCTCCAATCCGATGTGCTAACCATTCTGTCTCCTTGCCACCGCCAAAAGAGTTCAATGTCCCCTTGTTAATGTCGGTATCTGTGGTTTAATTTTTACACGCTACCCATTGTCTTACAATTGCTTATTTGCTGTAGGTGACGATACTCTGAAAATCTGGGATCTGAGAAACTTCAAGGATTGTCTGAATATTGCCACGAACTTAACAAACTACTATTCACAGTAAGTCTTAGATGTATCATACCCAGCTTCACTGCAAAATGTAGCTGACGTAGGTTTTCTGCAAAGTCAATGCCAATTGCCACTTGTATACCAGCGTGTTCATGTGAAGATTGACAGCTGTCGTGGAAATTCATCAGATTCATAGCCCCGGAGTGTGGGCGTAATGTCTCCCTTCCTTTGCGAACTTTCTCACTCGTCGACGTATTTTAGAGTCTCAGTCTTCCTCTGGCAAATCTACGTCACCAGTTAACGTCACGTGGTATTTTGGCCGCGCTTGTTGAATACCATTTTGTGAGCCAAATAGCACAACGTTCAAGGAAAATCACCAATTTTTAACCAATACATTCAAAATTTGGAATCATGTTTTTAAAATGTTAAATTTTCGAAAGACAACAACTGGTTTGGCTTCATACGCACTTTAAACGAATCTCGGCTAGCCCTGGTTTATGGTTGAATTAAGGTTTACAGATGGGACTCTCTAACCACAGCTGGAGGAGGCTAAAATGTATTATTATAGTGTGGGCGAGCCGCAGTTCACGTAGACACGTTCAGACGTAGTGTAACAAGTAGAGGGGCAAGGGGTGGTAACCCGGGGGTAACTGTATGGGGGGCGGGAAGTCTACGGGATGCGGGAGAATCGGGGACGGAAAGCGGGATTATCAAGGTGGCGGGAACCGGAAAAATAGGATAAAATTGCGCAATATTGCGTAATATTTTTCGGACCACAAAGAGGCGGGAACCACAACAGATGGGGTGGGAACCGGACGTACAAGGTACGGGAGGCAGGGCTTTTGAAGGGAAAAGCCCTGGGAATGAGGTTGTACTGGTTGAAACCCGGTTTACACCACGGCTCTCTCAATAAACGATATCCTTCCCATAATATTCAGTCTTCAAAAGGCGTATACAAAACTGTTATTTTTGGGTGGGGTGGGGTGGGATGTTTAGACCTCAATGGCAGCATCCCCTTCCCTTTTCAGGAGGGGATGGAGTGGGGAGTATGGGGCTTGAATCCTCCAAAAAAGTGAATGGTCACGATCTCCTGTTTATTGATCAATGTTTGTTTGTTTGTTTATTTATTTGTTAGGACGTCATGTTTATTCAGCCCAGACGACAAAATGGTAGTTACAGGAACATCAGTGAAGAAGGGACAGGCAAGTTAACCCTCAAGACTCAAGTCCCCAGCACTTATTAATTCGTAACTTCTGTTTACCTTGTTACATCTTCGGAAATCTTCGGAAAATGTTCGGAAACGTTCGCATGACCTTCGTACAACATTCGGAAAATCTTCGGAAATCGTCAAAATGTTCGTTATTAGCCTCACTTTTTCGCACCCCGCGCGTCTAAAATGAATCGATAATGGCGTGTGAAACATCGTCTGTTTTTTTGGCTGCAACCAATTGCAAAATTGATGACACTCTCTCCCAAAATTGCATGTTCATTTAAAAAGCATGTCGACCTCATTGAAAAAAATAAACAATAACATTGATTCTGATCCCCCTCCCCCTTTCAATGTTGTTGCTTAACGGTTTTTGATGTGATCCCGAAATTCAGACAACAGTGATAAGGGGGGGGGGGGGGGGGCGGGGGAGGAGGTAGACAAGGAATAATTGTTACAATGTTTAAAGTGGCTCACCGGCTTACAGGAGAGTGTCTTAACTCTTTTTGCAAACCATCCTACAGTAGCTATAAAACGGCACAAACCAAACCAGTTTCAGGTCGTTTCTATGGATGAACCTTTTTTCAGATTTTTGTTGAACCAGCAAACAATAAAACCTGAACAATCTAGTCTATTTCATTCCTGCGTCGGAAGGAAATAGGAGACGTCTGCACGCAGGCTACCTTCATGCACTTTTCCGTGATATTTTAAGTACTTACATATACCTTATTCTCACTAATTTTCGCGCGTACTTAACTTCGCGAGATCGACAGATCCGTATTTTCGTGAGGCTTTATTTTTGCGATTTCAAAAGCACGACGCCTCAAGGGCCTACATCGCAAAAATTACTACTCGCGAAAATTATTATAAGGTCCGTCTAAATCGGAAACTTGCAGTTTCTGCCCGTAGAGACTGATAGAGAAGACTAATTTGTTTACCGTTTGATACCCAGGGATCTGGCAGACTGGTGTTCATGGAACGAGACACTTTACGGAAACTGTACGAGTTTGATGTGATAGAATCGGTAAGTTGTATATTATGTGGCTGTTTTGTTTTGTTTTATATGTGCCTCTGGGGGTTATGCATCGAAACCATTACCAATGTGACACACCCCACACCCCTCAGACAGATGGACAAAGAAAACTGAGATCTTTGTAAGCTTAGTTTTGAAACTCGACCAAGGACTACCAGAGTTGTGCAGGAAAAATCTGTGAAAAATGTATGTTGGAAAATTGGTAGAAAGTTTAGCTTACGATTTTTGCGTTCCCTGAAATTTAGCTCAAAAGTTTTCCGGATGAAAAGAAGGGGATAATGAGGTTAATATAACCGGGGGGGCTCCCATATAAAAAGTGACGGGGATGATCGTTGGAAATTTTGAAAAGAACCCTGAAATGTGCCAGAATATCGTTTTGTGGGTGCAGCTCGAATCCATTTTCACGCTAAGAGTTTCTAATTATAAGACAAAACTAGTTCTTGTCATATTTTTTCCGGCTTCAGTACCCTAAAAGATATCGGAATAACTATAACAGTGGCCATTTAGATTTTAACACCCTAAGCAAACTACCAAACTACAAATTTTAACCCCTAAAAGGTACGACGATCATCCCCGTCACGGCTTCGTAGGCTACTGACTTAGCCCGTGAGTTAGCTTTACCTTTTTTGTAAAATTAAAGCTACAAGATATACTAAAGCATTAACCCATACTATCTGTTTTCCTATTCAGAGTGCTGTTAGCTGCTTATGGCACACAAAATTAAACCAGATTGTAGTCGGATGTGGAAATGGAACCACCAAGATTTATTTTGACCCCGAGAAAAGCAAAAAGTGAGTTTCACTTAACATATGATAACGTAATGTAACGTAACGTAACATAGCGTAACGTAACACAAAGTAACGTAACGTAGCATAGCGTAACGTAACACAAAATAACGTAACGTAACACAAAATAACGTAATGTAGCATAGCGTAAACGTAACACAAAATAACGTAACGTAACACAAAATAACGTAATGTAGCATAGCGTAACGTAACACAAAATAACGTAATGTAGCATAGCGTAACGTAACACAAAATAACGTAACGTAGCATTGCGTAACGTAACACAAAATAACGTAACGTAGCATAGCGTAACGTAACGTAACGTAACACAAAATAACGTAACGTAGCATAGCGTAACGTAACACAAAATAACAACATAACGTAGCATAGAGTAACGTAACACAAAATAACGTAACGTAAAAGTCTTGACACGTTTTTCTCTTAGACAGGTTAGCCCACATTTTAGATGTACTGTGCTTTTGTTGAGCGTTCTTTACACTATTGACACTAAATATTGATGACTTTTTGTTGTTTTTGTTACAAAGCGGAGCTAAACTTTGTGTTGGAAAAGTGAAGAGAAAAGTTGCATCGAAAGAGATGCCAATGAAAGGCCAAATTATTACACGTAAGTTTATCTGAACTATTTTTATCGATTCTGAATCAAAATAAAATTAACCTAAATCACTTGATTTACAGTGCAACTACTCCAACCAAAGCCACCCGAAAAAATGTGCAAAGTAGCGAATGAAAACGATGGATGTCAACAATATATTTCCCACAAATTATGGATCTAAGCAAACTACATACTACAGAAGCAATAAATTTGTTAACACTCAAACGCTATTGGTCAATTTTGCAAAGAATTTGCTTATGTGGCCTTGGCTGGAGTAGTTGCACTATAAAGGAGCTATGTCACAATATTTCAAGTCATTTTTGCAATGTTCCAAATTACGTTCATATCGTAAATACATCAAAATAATGTTGGGGGGTGGGGGGGCTAAATAGAAAAACAGCAAAGAGGTAATAATAAAGCGAAAAGGTACAAGGATGGTTGAGATTGGAGAAGATTAAGATGGATTACGAATGACGAACTTGAGATGCGCCACCCGTGACATAGCTCCTTTAATTTGAGGCACAGATATTTGAGGATTATCGAAAATTAAGAAAGTAATACAGTTGAACCTCTCTACAACGGCCACCTCTCTACAACGGCCACCTCTCTACAATGGCCACCTCTCTACAACGGCCACGTCTCTACAACGGCCACCTCTCTACAACGGCCACCTCTCTACAATGGCCACCTCTCTACAACGGCCACCTCTCTACAACGGCCACCTCTCTACAACGGCCACCTCTCTACAACGGCCACCTCTCTACAACGGCCACCTCTCTATAGCGGCCACCTCTCTACAACGGCCACCTCTCTACAACGGCCACCTCTCTACAACGGCCACCTCTCTACAACGGCCACCTCTCTACAACGGCCACCTCTCTACAACGGCCACCTCTCTACAACGGCCACCTCTCTATAGCGGCCACCTCTCTACAACGGCCACCTCTCTACAACGGCCACCTCTCTACAACGGCCACCTCTCTACAACGGCCACCTCTCTACAACGGCCACCTCTCTACAACGGCCACCTCTCTACAACGGCCACCTCTCTACAACGGCCACCTCTCTACAACGGCCACCTCTCTACAACGGCCACCTCTCTATAGCGGCCACCTCTCTACAACGGCCACCTCTCTACAACGGCCACCTCTCTACAACGGCCACCTCTCTACAACGGCCACCTCTCTACAATGGCCACCTCTCTACAACGGCCACCTCTCTACAACGGCCACCTCTCTACAACGGCCACCTCTCTACAACGGCCACCTCTCTACAACGGCCACCTCTCTACAACGGCCACCTCTCTACAACGGCCACCTCTCTACAACGGCCAGGATTTTTCGTCCCAACCGTACACCGATACATACACTATACTTTAATTGAAACCTCCCTACAACGGCCACCTCTCTACAACGGCCAGGATTTTTCGTCCCAACCGTACACCGATACATACACTATACTTTAATTGAAACCTCCCTACAACGGCCACCTCTCTACAACGGCCAGGATTCGCAAACTGAACATAAAAGAATCCTATCTTGGTGAGAAGGCTGACCAGTTGGCTATTTATATTTGCGCGGCCAAGGAGTTGAACTCGGGATTGCCGTCGTCTTATAAGTCCAGCCAGTGGTCAAATGGTAACATTTAAACCTGGGATATCCTGATTTATAGTCCAATGCGTTCATCCCTTGGCCTACCTTCCTACACAGACTTATTTTGAGCTTGTCACGCGCTCCTCCCACACGAACGTGGTGCTCGTAACGGAGGAAAGATTGCGTGATGAGCCTACATAGCGTCTGTACAGGAAGCTACTCTTGCCGAGTCAAAAATACTGCATAACGTGCACAATTAAGCATTGTACTACAAAATTCATGAAGACTAGTGCGAAAATTATGTATGTCAATATTGAGGCAGAAACGTTCATGGTGGCCTGCGTCACGGTTTGTGCATCTTGACAAATTTAGCCTAATGTGTACAAGTTCGTCATTCGTAATCCGTCTCAATCTTCTCCATCCTAAACCATCCTTGTTCCTGTTTGGTGTATAAATAGAGCATTATTTAGCACTTAAACCACCCTGGGGGAGGGGGGGGGGGGGGGGTACTCAACAAAGTTTTATACAGGGAAGACTCCGCCCCGAAGTCCAAACCCTAACCCTTTTATATACCATTTTTGACAGAAAAGGTAAGTCTTTCATATACCTTCCATAGAAAATGGTACCCCTTTCACATACCTACAATAGAAACACTGCACCCTATTCCGGCTATACTTTTCACTTGAGTAACCCCTTAAAATACTTGGATGAGTCAGCCGTTAGGTGCGTCTGTTCGAGATATTTTGAAAGGCCCTTTTAAATACCTGTAAGTAACTGACAAGTTTTCCCTACCTTTTTTATACTTCAACCGTGTGAAATCTCTTGTCTTTTATATACCTCCATCCTGAAAAAGGTACCCCTTTCAGGCAGAGCCTCCCCGTATAGTCCATTATAGCCCATTACATTGACATTGTTGTTGTTTTTTGTATAGCTCATTCACTGCCAATGTTCCGCGAGAAGCGATTTCGCAGTAAAAAGAAGGTCAAAGAATCAGACCGAAAAGATCCTGTCAAATCACACAGACCTGACCTGCCAGTTACTGGGCCTGGTGAGTGATTTACTTTCTCTATTCTAGTTATATTTATGGACACCTAGACTTAATTTAGATTCTAGTCACGAGTACGGCCTTCGAATACAGTGGAACCTCTACTTTTGGACACCTCCTTTAAGGGGACACAAACTTTTTTCCCGGCAAAACGCTCATATAATCTTTGTATTTATCACCTCTATTAAAGCGACACCTCTATTAAGGGGATGGGGACAGTTTTTGAGCGTACAGAATGCTATTTCAACCTCCATTAACAACTAATCTGCTACAAAGGTGATTCATAAGATTTTGTTGAACAAGTGATGACAGCTTTTCAAAGCTTGAGCTTTTATTCTAAATGAACAGTCCATCACATTGCTGTTGCAAGTTTAAGTCATGTATTTTATTGTTGCTTAAATAAATGGCTGCCTTCCACGTCAAGAAAACACAAAACATCAATTGAGGGACACTTACCCTTGTCCCAAGAGTGTCCCCTTAATGGAGGTCCCATGCACTTCACCAGATTTATAGCAAGGCAGTAAGTATCTTGGTAGGAGAAGATAGCTGACTAATCCATTGCTGCCGTGTTGTTTTGCAGGTCATGGTGGCAGAGTTACATCTGGTATGTCCTTATCAGCTTATGTGGTGAAAAACATGGCGCTAGAGATGAAAGATGACTCTCATCCGCGTGAAGCTATTCTCAAGCACGCTAAGGTACAACTCGGGTTAGGGGGGGGGGGGGGGGGGGGGGGGGCGGGAGGGGAGAAAGATGTTAATCAGTCAGAGACACAAGCTACTCGCCCAAAAATATCCGAGTTCTTCCAACCGGAATCGAACCTTACCCGGTCGGGGTTTTGTTTGTTTATATTTTTTTTCTCCCTCTCTTTGATTAAGATTTTTCCTAAACTTCAAAGTAAAGAATGTAGACGGCACAAGTGTAATTATGTTACAAGTGTAGTAAGATTTGATATAAGATATGAGGGGGGGGGGGGGGGGGGGGGGCAAGAGAGCACATACCTGGAGGCTTATAAGCGGGATGCTATAGCATATTTTGACCTGTATATACAATTACTTGGAACAGAAATGCGTTTCGAACCTTAACATATTTATCCTTTTCCATGTGCGTGTGCGTGTGTCTGTTTCAGTGTTTGTCTACCGATGTCTGGGCTGTGTGCGTTTATCTGAGTGTGTCAGACGCACACACTCAGATAAACGCACACAGACTGACTTGTCTTTCTGTCTGTCTGTCTGTCTGTCTGTCTGTCTGTCTGTCTGTCTGTCTGTCTGTGTCAGTGTTGTCTGTCTGTCCATTTGTGTCGATCTCACGTCTTCATTTCTTTCCGTTACCAGGCTGCAGCTGAAACTCCTTACTGGGTGTCGCCAGCATATGCGCAGTAAGTTTGTTTTCCATCAAGTTGATCATAACATAACACTGAGCCAATCACGGTACAATAATCACGTGACGGGTGGCAAGCGCGGAATATTGGCGGGAATACTTGGTGCAAGTTAAATCACGAATAAAATTGAGTATTTACGCAAAAACATGTTACAGCGCGTTTGATTCTTCTCTTGTGAGAAGGCGCAGGTTTGTTCAAATCCTTGCGTTGCTCATGAAGGGTCCCTAGCTCTGCTATTCTGGCTATGATATGGTGTCAATTCTCCTAACTAGATGCCATATATTTCTCTGAATTTTACGTCTGAGAATTTGGTTGTATATCAAGACAATATCTCCTAGGTTGGAGATTTTCTTTTAAATTCTCGTAACCTGTCTGCCTGACATTGTATTTAATGCTTTAATGCTTTAATGAAGTAGTATTGATCTTGAAGGGAGAAATTAAATGTTGAAAATCTTGCCTTGTGACATTTCATCATCCCTAGCCTTTTGATAAGCCGTGTAGGATTGTTTCCTGATTTTGCTCTTAACAAATTCTGCTCATAATCGACGATATTTTTGCCCCACAGCACCCAACCAAGAACTGTCTTCCATGAAGAAGAAGAAGACGAGGACGAAGAGGAAGAGGAATCTCAAAGAAAAAAGATGAAAATATTGTAGAATCCATGAAGGACGGGGACAACAAAACAGAGAAGAACTGGGAAGGAGTGGGAACCCTGCTCGTAACGTCATCAAAAGGAGAGTCCTCGCTCGATTATGGCAGCTTTTCAGAATGTCATTCTCGTAATAGGCCATTTCCGAGTTGCCTTTGGCCTCTGTTTCAAAACGAGTCATGTTGCACTAGGACTCGTTTTGAAAAAGAGGCAAAATGCAACTTGAAAATGGTCTATTAGGCTCAGTGTAGCAGCGTCGATCGGTGGACTGTCCTCGCTATTCATCACGTTAGCGTGAAGTATATTTAGCAGTTTATAGTGAACTCTTTTTAAGCAGATGTTTATAAAACCAAAACTGGAAGCCAATGGGTTCTTTATTTACTCCATCGTATATAAACTGGAATACGTCATTGTTCATTCACTCGACTGAAATAAGCGTGACGCTTTTTGTCTTTTCTCGTCTCGCCCCAATCCCTTCTCGTCCATACCGCCATTTTGGGCTTTTTACGCGGGGATAAACGCTCTACGATCCTATAAGAGAAAAGGCGGACTGCAAGCAGTCTAGCGTGACGCCAGACTGTGGAATGACTACTGTAATTCTGTCCAATGGAATTAAAATATCGATTTCAAACTTGCTGTTTAAAAAATATATGTCTTCTGGTATTCAGGTTTTATGCGGTTGCGCAGGAATATACGTGTCTCAAGCGACACAGCGGCAAAATGACTGCGCGTGCGCCAACCTGCTCGCTCATTTACATACAAACATAATGGCGGCAATTCAAAATTCCCGGAATTTGTTTTCATTTCGCGTGAATAAGGCCGTCACGGAACAGATAAGGTTTTTACCTTGAAAACAATTCCGAGAGAGACTCTTCTTTCACATATCTTTTTTAGCAAACTAATTATCTTTTCCACAATAGTGAATTTATCGCTCGAAGTCGAGCGATCGTAAGTGAAACATGAACTCTTTGAGCTATGTTTTCGTGTTTCACTTACGATCGCTCGACTTCGAGCGATAAATTCACTATTGTGGAAAAGATAATTAGTTTGCCTAAAAAATATATGTGAAAGAAGAGTGTCGTCTCAAGCAACGAACAAACGAACTTGGTGTATCTAATTCAAATTGCTCAATGTTTTGCCACGTTTTACCTTTAGTTTTTACTAGATAGATTCCTAACATCTCACTGATGTTCCGACTCCAGGGAGGGCGGTACTCCCTGAAATTTTTGGTAGGGGTGTGCGGCGCGCTTCTTGAAACCTTTACCCTATTTCAGGCCAAAATATGTGATTTTCCATACCCTATTTCAGACCTGACCCAAAAATCGATACCCTATTTCAGACCTATAAAATTAGTACACGTGTCTAATACATGACTTCAGCTACCCAGGAATGAGTTCCGTTTGCGTAAACATTTGAGAAGGGCTAAAAATTCAGTTTCGTCTAAAAGCCAAAACAAAGTTCCAGGCCAGAATGCACAAAACATACCCTATTTCAGACCAAAATGGTCAAAATCTATACCCTATATTTCGGACCAAAACGGCTCAAAAACCATACCCTTTGGGGCCACACTATATAAGGGGGTACCCCCCGTGGGGGGGGGGGGGGCTGCTCCCAGGCTAAAACGTCACGGAATACGTTTATTTTCTTTTGGTTAGTTGCCTCAGTTACCTTACGGAATTAACATCCTGCTAAGAGTGTGCACTTTTAAAAGTTCAAGCAATTATTTTTCCAAAGCTGTTGAAATTTATATAATACTGAACCTCGAATTCTCCCAAACTGTCTCTCGTACATGTGTTTGCATCAAGCTATGTGAACACGCGCGCCATTGACATTGTTCACACTGTTAGCATATGACGTATATCTTGCATGTCACGGTGTGGCCTTGTAATTATGTCGCAACAGTGCACCAGGCTAGTAGCTAAATTTCTCACGCCAAACTGGCGACGAGAGTTTCCTTTCGTGTTCGATATTGTTCTTTGAGAAACAATTGACAAACTGAAACACTAGGCCCAGTTCAGACGCCGAACTTTTCACCGCCCCCTAATTAAATTTCCTGAGGCATAGAAAATCTTCTTTTGCGTCTGTCTCCTTCTCTCATTCGTGTCGTCCTCTCAAAGCAACTGTGTTTAATTATGGTACGAGGCAACGTTCCAAAAATCATGCAACTTTTACCCTGAGAGAGCAGTGTGGGTCGATCGGGTTTTCACTTAATTATTTTAGCGGATATTAAAAATACTGTAGATTACGATTTTTCACCTGGACTAGCTTACAACTGTATTCGACTTCGTTCGAGTTCGCACCACAAGAATAAGAAATCCTGCAACCAGGCGTTCCTGTCACACGCATGAGTCAGGAGAGAAATTTGAAAAAAGAAGATTCAGTATACACCTGATCTGACATGAGGTTAGAATCTTCTCAGTTTTCGTGATTTTTCTTTCCTTCGTGTGAGGCCTTTGATTTATTAAGCGGCCGACGCCCAGCGGCCGCTTCTAGAAGTGGACCGGTTTTTTTCATGTCACTAGCCCTAGCCCTCTACACGGTTGACATGATGTTATCGCATCTCGGTCTAAAATTAGCCAGTAGAGAATTTCTCTTCCACAGGCTTTCTGTAGTGTCGTGTAAGTGCGTACATGTATTTAGTTTATTACAGGAATCGCATTGAAAAAAGCAAAGACAAATGTCCCACAGCAGTGAACAGCAGTGTTGTTGCAAAATGTGCTAAATTTGGTGGTGTGACCTGTGCGCGTTATTCGATCCCACGGTTGACATGACGCAATCTCTGGTCATGCAAAGATGATGCAATAGAGGTATTGTGCTATGAGCATGAAGCAATCCGCATTGGGATTTCTCTTCCTGGTCGCAGTTACGATACCCCGTGGTATATGTTTTTGTAAACGTGATTAGTGGCCTTGGATTAGTGGTATTAAGATAAATTAAGGTATGTTTTCAAATGACTATTTGGGATTAGTTGATGGCATTTAGTTATATATTTCAGTTTCTACACAGTAATCTTAAAGTTAACCTATGAAGTCAGGAATAAGCTTATTAATCGTTTGTCGTGAAAGGTTTTAACATTCACACTTTTCCTACAAGAGATGAATAATTCAAATACTTGCGGTGGAGAAATCAAAAATGTGTGCATAAGAACAGTGATTCTTTTTAATACTAATCTGTGAAGCTGATCATGTATGTGCTGATGCAGAGTTTCAGAATGTAGTTGGATAACAAACAAAAAGTCGTCTTTCTTACTTCAGCAGAAATGAAACTTGATGACTTGAAATGACACAGGGAGCAGAGGAGTCGAATTGCGTTACTGCGTTATTCGATCTTGTTATTGTTTTCTCTTTGTCGTCCAGCGGGTACTTTATGATCGAATAATGTAGTAACGCAATACACCGCGTATAAAGCCGAATAGATCGACTCACAAAGGTCATCGTATAAAGCAAATAGATCGAAACTCGAAAAAGTCCAATCACGCCGGGTCAGCATACGCTCTGAAACTGCACTCAGGTAACTACTTTTGTATTTTTAATCCGATGGAGCTCAAACTTTGCAACATAACAGACATTGCAATTCCAAACAAACGTATGTTTTTTGTTTTTCGATTTTAACGGTTTTTGGCGGGAAAATGACGTCATACAGCTAACAGCAAAATTTTATTTTCACCTTATGACAAAACTAATGCATGATTTGAAAAGAACATGTTACAACAATTTAAAATGTGAAAAATAATTTTAAAATGACATTTGGTTGAAAAGATATTGCATTTTTGAAATTTGCCAAATTTCTAAAAATAGTAACAAAATGGCGGAAAATTCAAAATTCAGATCTTCATATCTTTTTAAGTAATTGAGCTTTTTCAATTATATTTTCACATTTGAATTTGTCTGAACCTGAGTGCAGTTTCAGAGCGTACGCTGACCCGGCGTGAATTTTGATCCTCTACTGCCTGTGGAAAATATTGAAAATGGTTACATACGGTAGCTTCCTCAGTGATCTCAGGCTTTACATATGGATGGAAACGAATTCAAAAAAGCACCACACACGACATAAACTTTGTTGAATCATAGAAATCAAGATTACTCTTTAATCAGTAGTAGTGGACCAAGTCATCTTGTTTTTCATAGTCACTAGCCCTAGCCCTCTACACGGTTGACATGATGTTATCGCATCTCGGTCTAAAATTAGCCAGTAGAGAATTTCTCTTCCACAGGCTTTCTGTAGTGTCGTGTAAGTGCGTACATGTATTTAGTTTATTACAGGAATCGCATTGAAAAAAGCAAAGACAAATGTCCCACAGCAGTGAACAGCAGCGTTGTTGCAAAATGTGCTAAATTTGGCGGTGTGACCTTTGCGCGTTATTCGATCCCAGCGGGGAATCGGCTTCCGGTTTCACGCAAACTGTGGACTTTAGCGAGACTGGCGTGACTACTTGTTTTTTTCGTAGTCACTGCACTTTCCCCAGTTGACATTGCATTGCATTGTCTAAAATTAGCCACTAGAGAATTTCTCTTCCACAAGCTTTCTGGATAATTTCTTCCTACTTTTAGAGAAAATTTCGATTTTCGTATCGTGTAAGTGCTCTTTTCATGTTCTTTACAAAGAAACAAGCGAAATCCACACGGTTGACATGACGCAATCCGACAGTGTCTAAAATTAGCCACTGGAGAATTTCTCTTCCACAGTCTTTCTGTAGAATTTCTTTCTACTTTTAGAGAAAATTTCGATTTTCGTGTCGTGTCAGTACTCTTTAAAGAAACATTACAGTATGTCAATTTATTTACAAGGAAAAACGCATGACTGACCTTTTGATCAAGAGGGGTTTTCCCATTACATTGTAAACGAAGCCAGGAGACATGCAAATAAATAGCCACTAGAGAATTTCTGTTCTGTTTAATACATGCACCTCAACCAGTAAACGAACTATAAAACCGGTCCCAAAACATAATAGTTTTTCTTAACACAATTCCACAGCATATATGTCATTCACAATTTATTTTCACGTTGAGCGAAAACACATTTTTTCCCTCGTTGAACATGAAAATTAACCACAAGAGAATTTCTCCGTCTTCCTTAGCATGATTCAATATTACATCAGGCAGTCACGTTTTTCGTCACGCAGGTTCGTGTGTTGACTCTTTATAGGCCTTAGAGTCCAGTGACCGCGAGTTTACTCGAAGCGATCGAAGCAGAATTGTCAAACACAGCGCTCGCTCGTAAACAGGTGAATAAAATTACGTTTTACTTGGCTTGTGTGTAAGCTTGTTATTTTTTAATTTTCACGACTTACATAACAATCAACGTTATCCTATTCTGAACGTATGGGTTACCCTGTGGAAGACAAAAATGCTCAAAAACCAAACCCTGTCCAGCGGGACATTCCTATACTGAGCGTACACAAGGGAGAGCCCCCACCCCTACCCCCCTGAGGAAATCGGCCGCTTGTAATCCCTTCAGGGGATCTTGTTTGATTTAAAAATCAAATAAATCATGTGCATCACAGGAACCACAAAGCCGTTCATAGTCGTGTATGTTGACTTTTTCCGCGATCATAATCGGTTGGCGCCGGCTGCGAACGGGCGGGCTGGATCAAAGGCCCCCGGAAGCGGAAGTCTGGTGGAAAATGAAAGGCGCTGTCGGTCAAACAATACCAAGGCATTGTGGGATTAATATGCGGAAATATGGAGTCTGTTGCGGGAGTTGTTAGCAGTCGGTGAGGTTTATAAGCTTTCTTCTACATCAAAACCTCCATTGAAGGCACTCTTACCAAGATTAAACATGCCTCCAGGAATACGGCGGAATTTTTGGGACAATTACGAGCCCGGTTCGTTGGTAAACGTCGACTGTTTCCTGCCCACTGGAGTTGTGATTCAACTGCAAGTCCGCATCGAAGCACCTTTGGCCGAGATCAAGAGTCGATTATGGAGAGAAGCCAGCGACTACCCGTTGTTCAATCTGCTCAAAGACGCTGCAAACTACGTATTTGTGTGTGTCAACCAGAAAGGCAAACAGGAGGAACTGTTGGACGAATCGCGACCGTTGATCGACGTTCGACCGTTTAGACCTTTGCTAAAACTCATCCACAGAAAAGGTGATAAGGAAGAGAAGCTCTTCAATTCGCACATAGGCAACCTCATCGGCAAGAGCTTGCATGAATTCGATCAAATGCTCAACACAGAAGTGGACGATTTCCGTCGAAAGTATCGTCAGTTTGCGGAGAAAATCGCCATCGAGCGACGCCAACTTGACTGGATTGGACGCGCAACGTACGCCTACCCTCCCGAGATCGAAAGCACTGACCCTCACTCGCATATCGAAGAAAATTTAATGGAAAACAGACGATTCTTGGTCAATGTGGCCATCAAGAACAATCGGGCTTCGATAAAAGACATGCATGCTTTTAACGTACCCGCAGATGCGTTTCCAGAGGAGCTTCTAGTGTTGGTGTTGAAGAAGCGAGGTGCCATCATGGGAGTGCTGGATCTCGACAAACCGGTCGATTACGTGCTGAAGATTGTTGGGCAAGAGAGATATTTGTTGGGAAATTATTCGTTGTTGCAGTACACGGTATGTAGATTATGTACAGTACACGGGAGGAAGAGAACTGCCAGTAGAGTATAGCTATAGGTTTTTGTTTTTAATTTCCTGCAAGATGCTGGCACGCGCTTTGATTCAGCTGTTTGATTGCATATTGATCTTTGCGTTGATCATTGCTTGTACATGTATAAAGCGAGAAAGAAAAGTCTTTTGATCACGCTAAGCAAGACAAAGTTGGTGATATCAAGTGGACTATAAAGTTACACCAGAGAATTTTGTAATATACATGTATATGTACGTACAGTTCCAGAAAATATCTGCACCCCCCCCCCCCCCCAAGGATGAAGGGGGGTGGGGTGTTCAAACCAAAAAAACCTTCTGTGGAGGGGTATGGATATTTTCTGGAACCACACAATGGAGTAAACAGGACATCTTTTTCTATTGCCTCTGTGCCTAGGCTCGATTACCAGCCGCTGTTCGGGAAAATGAGCCCACGCTCATCCCCCGAAGGCACGGCTGGAGTCGTGAGCTTGGCATTGTTCATTTCCACCAATGAGAAACGTGCCTGCACGAATCGAGCAGGCATAAATTATCTTTCACGGATGCAAAGCAGTTGTTTGGGCCGGCGTTCGATCGTCTTCAAGAGACATTTAGCCTTGAAACTCTCGAAAGATATTTGCAATAGGAATCGTTAATGTCAATTAATGGGCATGATGTCTTTGTAATTCAACCGACAGGATGGATTTTTCATCCGCATCAAGGAAATACATCACGGAAAGTTCGCGCTAAGCCGGGGAGCGAAGCCACTACAACCGCACAAGGCAACTAATGAGATCCATTTGGACATTCGACATGTACTATACAATACATAAAACAGTCGGTAAACTTGTGTGATGAATTTTATCTGGGATTTGATGTAAAATCGTGTGGTGCCAGAACGCGACGTCTCTGGCGAAATTGCATCAAAACATTGTTTCTTGTCACGGACTGGTCATGTTACATCTTGTAATATTTTTCATCCCGGTTTTCAGTCATATGGCTTCACAATAAAGGCGAGAAATCAACATCCTTCGCGGAATATTTCTGATCAGATCCTTTTCTTTCGAAAATGTAAGAGATAATAGAAAATAAATTAATGTCACGAGCCGGAGTAGCGTTACATAAATTAATTTTTTTGATTACGTCACAGACACGGCCGTTCGCTCACGCGTCCAGCCGTTCTTCTCGGGGAGGAACGAAGACCGGACTCGAGAGAGCGGCGGAAATCGAGCCTACTCTGTGCCCTAAGCTCGAAATACGTATTCTTGTTAGTACATGTAGTTAGCATGTATTTCTTTTAATGAACCGCCTTGCAGTGTGACCACCTCTCTTACTGTGCCTTTCAGTAACTCTGAAGTTGAAAACCCAATATTTTTCACTGCCGTCAATCATAAATTATTATGATAACAGCCAACGGACCCTGGAAAAAAAAAAGATCAACATCTACCAATCTCAACTCATGGATGTGGCATTTTGAACCTGTTGAAGTGAACTTCTGTTTCCTGAGAGGTCCGATAAGATGATTGACGGCAGCGAAAAATGCAACTGTCAATATTTGAGCAGAGTTAGCATGTTTTTGAAAGTTGCAGTAATTTGCAGAGAGGTGGCCATTTTAAGAAGATGACCAGTCATCAGGGGGAAGTTTGACTGTAGACTTTATATTGAATTTGTTTACTTTTTTTTTTCAGTACATTCGTACTTGTGTGTCTAAGGGTATCAGACCAATGCTTTCACTGGTACTTCGTTCCTCACTTCAAGTAGAGGTACTTGACGTGAGTGGGATTAGTCGCAGAGCTCAAGGAGGGGCAGCACCACCGCTACCTCAAAAGCCGCAGACAGCAAGCCTGTCATTGTGGAATCTTCAAACCCATGTGAGAATCAAGGTTGTTTCTGCGGCTAATGTGAACGCAGGTGACTTGATGAAGGTAAGCTCCTCTTATGTACAAGTTTCCTCCTCCTTTATAACGAGGCATCAAGATTCATGACAATAGTGCATGACCACTCCTCCATTCCAACGACGACATCTAGTGCAACAGGATCTAGACAGACTGCATTACATTGTATATTCCATTTTCGGTAAATTTACATGGTACATGTACAGTGTAAGGAGGAGATCAATGAACACCATTTAAACAAAGATCACCCTACATGTAACAACAACAAGCTTTATTAACTCTTTGGTTAAAATACAATGATTTTCACCTCCCGCAAATTAGCAGGGCTATTCGAGGCGGGAGGTGACGAAAAACAAATTATAATAAGGGTAGCTAACAGTAGGGTTTTAGTAATAAATAACAAGAAGAAAATTATCAATTTATATAATGGCGTAGAACAAAGAAATTAAAGTAGTAATTTTGTTTCTGTATAAAGTAGAGAAGAGAAAGGAAAACTAACTAACAAACTAACAAAACAAATCTAATCAAACAAAATTAAGAAAGAGATTTAAGGCTATCTATGAGGGAATTTACTTCAACATAGTCGTCCTGAGCTGGGAGTATATCAAACATATGGTTGCGAATTGTTTTTCGGAAAATTGACTTAGGTTTGTCTCTCAGGGTAGGTGCGATATTGTTCCAGACTAAAGTTCCAAAACGGGAAAATGAACGTTTTTGAATTTCCAGCTTAGCATCTTTCTGAAAATAGTTACCTTTTGCTGCGGATCTAGTATTGTATCGGTGGACTTCATTAGATTTTATGAAGAAAGCTCGAAGAGGTGACGGTGCAGATCCATGGGATATGTCGTGCATTAGGTTCGCGACAGCTTCGTAATAGATCATTGTTACGGGTAGAATCGATGATTTAACGAAAAATGGAATAGCATGTTCATTTCTAGCAGTGAAGTATATAAGCCGAAGAGCACGTTTTTGGAGGATTATAAGCTTGTTGATAAGACATTTAGCAGCGTGGCCCCATACACATATCCCATAGGTTAGGTAGGGTAGAATCAAGGATCGATAGATAATTAAAAGTGTCTGTATAGGGACAAAATGTCGCAATCTGTGTATTTAAAGTGGCATTATCATGAGCATCACTTCCAAAGGTCAAAAGCCAAAAGACATAATAAAAAATAATGGGCCAGTTTTGTTCAAAATTACTGTGCTAGTGTACTGAAGCTTTAAAAGGAGTGCTATCACGAGTTACCAATGCAGGATCTGTTGATCTCAACTTGAAAAAGTCGGGCAGATTTTTTAAAAGTTTTTCCTTTGTATCTTGGAAAAATCACTAGAAGGTAATTATGGTAAATGCTCCTACATGTACATACAGTGTGGCTCCCTTTAACAGTTCCCTTGATATCCTCCTCTTCCTCGCTTTTCGTGTACGAGTGAATGTACAAATTAATGTACTTAGTCATACAGGACTGTCGATAACCTTTAAAGCAGCAGGCAGTCAAATACTCAAGATGGCCTCCGTGGCTGTGGTCTTTTTAGTCATTTTCAAACTTTGAGTAGCCACCCATCTTTGCTGCAGTTGCGGGTCATAATAGCCAGTTGCCAGCTAATAATGACATACTATAATTTAAGCACCATTTTGTCCCAAAAAGCAACAAAATCTACATGACAGTGCCCCTTTAACGCTGACTTGTTTTGTGTTCAGGTTGGTGTGCGAGCAGGTATTTACCACGGAGGAGAAACACTGTGCGACATTACAAGCACAAGGCCAGAGAGTGGATCAAATCCATCATGGAACCAGTACTTGGACTTTGGTTTAACGTTAACAGACATTCCTCGCATGGCTCGTCTTTGCCTTGTTATTTATGGTGTCTTTGCAAGGAAAACGAAAAGAAAAGGGAGAGAGGTAGAAAATAATACTTTTAATTTAACAATGTTTTGCCTTCAGTTGTGGATTTAAATGGATTAAGTCAAAATTATGCAGGATTTTTTTGGCTAATTATGCGGGAAAAATCGCGAATTATGCGGGGGGGGGGGGGGGAATAAAAAATAAAAAAATAGACATGGTTGATTGTCTCAAATCCATTTTATTATTTAACTAGTATCTCTTTGTGTTCAAATCTATGTACTAGAAAGTCTACGTTAAACGTCAACTGATCCTAAAACGCTATGGAGGAACTCGGTCTGAAAAGAAGTCACGTTTTCGCGCGGAAAACGTAAAAACAGAGAGTTTTTTTTCTATTCCAAATTGTGATTTGCCACTTAAGAAACATTATCTCTAGATTTTCCACCAATAATGAGGCACGTTCTATCGAAATTTAGACAACAGGCCCCCACGGTTTTCAACATAGAACGCCTTGTCATTCCCGTTGTGAATATCGTCCTTTCGATTGCTCAATGTTCAACGATTTGGGAAGGAAATCTACTGTTAACTTCGGATAAATTGGGTAAGAAATAGCGAAAATAGATACCTGTCTTATGATTTTCTACACATTTCTCCAAATTATGCGGGATAATGAGGGAATTGCCGGATTATGCGGATTATGCGGAGGAAGCCAAATTATGCGGGTCCGCATCCGCGCATCCTACCATAAGCCCTGCATGTACATGTACAGTCGAAGCTCTATTTAGTGGCCACCTAGTACATGTACATGTATTAAGCGGCCAGTTATATATCAAAGTCCAGAAACTTCATGTACAGTACTGGCCCCTGTTGTTCAAAGAGTGGATAATGCTATCCACCTGTTAAATCGCTATCCACTGGATAGCGTAGTTTGTTTTGACAACACTTATCCACTGTATAGTGATTTATCCGGTGGATAGCGTCATCCACCCTTTGAACAACCGGGCCCAGATGTACATGTACCACTATTTACGCAGCCACCTCTAGATGTATGACCACCTTCTGGCCATCCCAATGATCATGACGGTTCTCAGTATTGTTTTTACCCCTATTAAGCAGCCACCAAGAATTTAATACAAGTCATGTACAATGTACTTTGGCCTTGTTTTAAAAAACCTGATCCAAGGAAAGTTTAATTTTTACTCTTGTGTCATCGTGACGAAGTCACGTGACTCAAGAGTAATAGGGACGATCGATGCATTCTAACTTGTTATTAGTGATTTTCATTGTAAAGATCAGAGATGCTACACAAGTAAGAAAGACAACTTCAAGTTTTGTTACTATTGAGTCAGATGCCAGTTTTAAAAGTTCCGATTGTTTCTTATTTTAAGGAAACCATTCCTGTTGCATGGGTCAATACAACCCTGTTTGATTATCAGGGTAAGTTACGGCAAGGTCCCCTGAAACTCTTTGCTTGGCCGGTACCCGAGACAATGGCAGACCAGCTTAATCCAGTTGGCACAGTGGTATCCAATATCGACACTGTCACCTCAGTATCACTCGACATTGAGTTTCCAGCTTACTCTAATGCTGTTGTGTACCCGTCATTTGATACGGTAAGAAGCTGTGTCATTATAAAGTAGTTACTTTACAATGTAGAACAATAATTTTATATGGCTTTTGATGGTACATATGATTGAACTAAAGCTTTTTTTTATTGTCTATTACAATGTAGTTTTGATGTCTGTTTCCAGCAACAATACATGTAATTACATAATAAATCATTCACGCACATCAAACCTTTGATGTGATACATGTATATGCTAATCTTGAGTCTCTCATACCACGCATTACTGTGTACTGAGAAATGAAACACGTCTCGCGAGAAATGAGAAGGTGGTAAGTAAACTTACTTTTGAACGGTACTGAACCATGTACAATGTACTTGATGCATCACCAAGTTCTCAGTACTAGCATGTACCATGTATGGTGATAATTAGGAGAATTAGTATTAATTTTCAATCTCGGGAGTGAAAGAGTTTCAATCTGTTTCTTTCTGTTCTACTCACAGGTTGCTGAACTGGCTGCAAAAGTTACTAATGCCAACATTTTTGTGAGTAAACATGTACTGGATTACATTTACAACAAGGAGCCCAAAAGTGTGACCACTTTTAATTTATTTGTGCAATTTCTTCCGTGCTTGCAGACTATCCAATCAAAGGCATTGGATAGCTACATGTATCCTCTGCCTTTCATTGGATAGGATAGTATGTACATGTACATGTACACACAAAAGAATGATTGTGAATTACAGATTAAAAGTGGTCACACTTTTGGGCTCCTTGTTATAACTATATAATTTTATGTTAATTTGAATGAAATAATAAGTTAACATGTTCAACTAATTTATTGCTCATACAGGGTGGTGCCGATGCATCATTACTTGAGCAACTAAGGCAGATAGTCAACCGCGAGCCTTTGGCCCCGATCTTTGAACAAGAAAAGGAGCTGGTTTGGGAGCGGAGGTTTGTCTTCTTGAATAATGTGATAATTTCCTTGATTTTATTGTCAATTACCTTGTACATGTATGTAAGTGGTGATCAATTAACATTTAAAGGACATGTAATTATTGATGGTTGTTGTTGTTGCAGAATTGACTGTCGAGAACATTTTCCACATACGCTAGCAAAACTGTTGTGTTGTGTGAAATGGAACAGCAAGGAAGATGTTGCTTTGGTATGAACAAGCTTATGAGTTTTTGTAAATAATGATTGTGTTTTGTAAAGGAGGAGCTACAGTATACAGTGGAACCTTCATTAAGGGAACACCCTCGGGACAAGGAGAAGTATCCCCTTAATCGAGGCAAAGATAAATGAGCGTTCATTTTGCCGGGGCAAAACTTTGTGTCCCCTTAATGGAGGTGAAACAGGTCTTCTTTTAATCAATTTACGGAGTTAACCTTTTGCATGTACCGTATGTTTTCAGATGCAAATTCTGCTTCAGACATGGCCCAGGCTTGAGCCAGAGCAGGCTTTAGAATTGTTGGATTACACATATGCCGACCAGGAAGTGAGGAAGATTGCTGTGCAGTGTATTGAGAAAATGAGGTACGTTCATGATTGTAAACTGTAGGCTTTCTCTTGATCCATGTCACTTGGCTTTGTGGGAGGTGCGGTAGCCTAATAATATTATTATTGTTAGCTTGCTGGAGTTTGGATCCTGCAGTCCAGGTTCGAGCACTGTCTGGGGTCACTGTGTTGTGTTCTTAGGCAAGACACTTTGCGCTCACAGTGCCTCTCTCCACACAGGAGTACTCAGTCTGGCAAATGGGTTACCATAATTATTATGGGTTACGGGACTAGCAAGACTCCTACATGTAGTTGCTTCATGTTATGGAAACCAGACTTAAGCACTGGCCTGACAAGACACAGGGCTCGACGTTGCGACCTGTGGGGTCGCCAATGCGACTGGATTTGATCCATTGGCGACTAACTTTTCATCCTTGGTCGCCAGTTTGGCCCCTAAGATATTTTAATTTAGAATTTTTTTTTACTTTCTTAGCGTTCAAATGAATTAAATGAATATTTAATACCGAAGAATATACTTTCTCATTTTCAAGTATGAAGCGACCGAAAGTATTCTTCTGTCAGATTGTTTGTTTGAAACCCGATCTACGAATCTCGTCACGCAATCTTTCCTAAAGCGACATGTGTTTCTAAAATTAGATTTTTGCAAAAACTACACATTTTACTATATGAAAGTGTATATTATAGGTTTTTGGATTCAAGAATAATCGCATATTATTTTAAATTTGTAGCTTTCTATGAGATGAACAAGATATAGTAATTTGATTCAATAGAGGCGGTACATTATGATGTAGTGACTGCGTGCGTGCCGTGGTTTTCTCGACAATATTAAATCGCAGCTTTGTTTTGTTTTTCATTAGCAACTGTAGTTCTCAAAGAATATGCGAAACAAATGGAATAGTTGTCGCTTACGGTATTCATAATACTGAAAACAACCGGCCGTATTAAACCGGTCCTGAAACAAATCGGATTTCGCCGTGTCTGGCCGTGGCCGTAGGACTCGATCGAGTACATCTTTGTATATTCATCTTATCAGTGTTACGTTATCAGTAAGTTTATATCTGTGATATCAATAGGACATAGATCGATTGATATAGAGTTAACTTTTCTCTTTCAATTTCATTAAATGTATTTCGAATGAAAATAGCCCGCTATTAAAAATTGGCAAGTTTGTTTATCAGATATCGCTGGCTGTCTGTCAAGCGTCAGTGAAGCGTGAAGGCCGATTTTAATGGGTGTATACAAAACCTGGGCTAGGCCATGGCCCAGGCCATGGCCCACCCTATGGCCTACCCTATGGCCCACCCTAAATTTTATATTTTTACCAAAAAAACAAAAGAAAAAAGAACTACTTCCACTCAGGGATCAAGCGTTGAAAGATCGAGTGATGGCCGCCATGTTTTTTTATCAAACTCGTCCCCAGGGTCTTCTAGGCGTGTGGCGTGTGGAAAATCAAGAATTCGGAATCCGGAATCCGGAATCCGGAATCCGGAATCCGGAATCCGGAATCCAAAACCGGAAACGGACCGGAAATGGAACTGGAACCAGAATTTTTCTCATTTGTTTGTTACTCATTCTATTTTAGAAAACATTTTACCCATTTCGGTTGTAATCATAAGATGACCAAATCGTGGTAAATTTAATAACCGGTACTAGTACTACTGTCTCGTTTGAAAATATGGAGTAATTAAACGGCCGCCCTTGGGGAAATGGTAAATGGCCGCTTAAAAAAAACAGTCGTCACATTCTATTTCATCGCATTCTATTTCGGACTCTTATCTGTCATCCACTTTTTCAAAACAAGGCCAAACTACGTGCATTTTAAAATTATTGGTGGCCGCTTAACGTTATAGGGGGTAAAAACAATACAACTCTCATCCGGACAGCCAAACATGTAGCCGAGCCAGCTTAATAGAGGTTCTATTTACAGGGTCCGAAATTAACTTTTTTATGCGGGTGCAAAGTGGCGACTGAACAAAATTTTTAAGTTTAAAAAAAAAATTATATAAAACAATAATTTTTATAAAATAAATTTAAAATAAAATTTAAAATAAAATTTGAATTATTTAGCACCTTCAATTCTTCTTCTCCTGACTGCAAAAAAATATCGAGGGTTTGCAGAACGCCAGGAAACATGACATCTGAATGAATATTCATGGGAAAAGGGAAGCAAAGTGTTTATGCAATGCGCCCATGGTATGTCTGTCAGATGCGCGAGCAAAGCGTTAAAAGCATTAACACTGATGAAGGAGTTATCCCGAAATGTCTGACTGTTTATATCAGATCAGCACTCCAAACATACAATTTTTTATGTACCTGTCTGTCAGATGAAACCGCTGAAACAACATGGCGGCCGCTAAATGTTGATTACAGTGAGCAGATTACAACTGTACGTTGTGGAGGTCACAGGAATCTTACCTTCATTTTTATCCTAAATTAAGTTCACTGGACGTTAAAAACTTCGACCAGACAAAATGTAAGTTGCTTGCTGGAAACCAGCCGTGACATTTTTATCCCAAATTAATTCCTTGAACGCCGGTTCAAAACATCGAACACGCTAAAAGTTAGACTAGCCTTGAAATTATGGTCGCCAACACTCAATTTTTAGTCGCGACCAGCTGGTCTCAATTTAATTGGACCCTGATTTACAGTATTATACTGTCAATAGTTCTGGGACTTAGATAACTGGCCGCTTTTAGGTTAATAGCTGTTCAACGGTATGTTACTCCTCCATATTTTCAAACGAGACAATTCGGTCATCTTGTGCGAGTTACAACCGGAATGGTTTCTAAATTAGAATGAGTAACAAACAAATGAGAAAAATTCTGGTTCCAGTTCCATTTCCGGTCCGTTCCGGTTTTGGATTCCGGATTCCTTATTTTTCCACACGCCCAGAAGACCCTGGGGACGAGTTTGATAAAAAAACATGGCAGCCATCGCTCGATCTTTCAACGTTTGATCCCTGAGTGGAAGTAGTTCTTTTTTCTTTTGTTTTTTGGTAAAAATATAAAATTTAGGGTAGGCCATAGGGTAGGCCATAGGGTAGGCCATAGGGTGGGCCATGGCCCGGGCCATGGCCTAGCCCAGGTTTTGTATACACCCGATTTTAATACACGCTATAATTTTTCGGTCCAGTCCGACTTTATCAAAATGTGTTAGACTGTAGCAGATTTATAAATAGGGTCTTAAAGAAACTACTCTGTCGATAAAACAAATTTGTAGCGCGTTACCAGTGATTGAACGAATCGGACGGCGTATCGTACTGCACGTAGCATTTATTCGATGCGACCAGTGAAACATGTTTCGCATCAAACGTTTGGCAACATGTACGAAAATTACAAAGACCGGTTTTGGAAAACATCGGTTGACACGTCATTTAAACATTTTCGAAGGGTCATGCAGATCTATAAAAATTCCCAACGCATGCAAATTTAAAAAATTCACAGTTTCACACGCCGGGCCATGGGAAATCTACAAAATCTGTGCAGTCGCTATGCATCACTGAACATGAAAAGCCTGTCTACAACACGCAACGCGTAAACGTAGAAAAGTCAGTCATGTACTATATGTTTTTCGATGCTGGTTAATGAAAAATAATGAAACAAAGGTTGCATCTTTGAGGTTTTCTTTTATAGATACAAAAATTGTATTTATGTATTCCCATTCCCCTAGCGAAACGCGGCAAAGCTAACAACTGATACTCACGATAGCATCGAAAAAGAAGGCGGAGTTGATTTTACAGCTAAAAAAAAGCATATGTGAGCAGTGGCAGAGCTAGGGAAGGGCTGTAATGCCTATAATGTAGAAAAATAAACGGCCCAAAGGGCCGCCGAAATTTTTTGGCGACTAGAATACTTGTGCTGGCGACCAAGTATGAAAACTTAGGGGCCAGCTGGCCCCAAGGTTTTTTCCTGAAAGTCGAGCCCTGAGACACCTAGACTTGTAAAGACTTAAACCTTAACCAGTGTTCCAGATACATTGTAAGAGAGCTACATTGTACATATGTACAGGTCTCAGGTCAAAAACCCGACAAGGTTGGCTACCTGACCCGACAAATTATCAACAGAAAACTTCAGATGACTTGGTGAGTCCCATAAATCCTTGAATATGCGGCCCCACTTGAATAAGCGCCCCTTCTATCGGCCAAAATTTGAAATAAGCCCCCCCCCTCTCTCGAGTAAGCGCCCCCCGCCCCCTCTGGGGTTTTTTCTAGGTGAGAATTGAGATGTACATATAACAAAGGTTGAGTATTGGTATCTACTGTACATTGTATTGACCCGTTGCAATTCCTCATTGACTCCTTGCTTTTAAAACTTATCCATTCTCATCCCCAGAGTCCGCGATCCTTTTGCTCAGCACCAAGGAATCTCGGACTCTGGCGTGGTTAGATAGAACAAATTTTTTGATTGGCTGTTGAAACAATGAACAGACAAAAGGCAATAGAAAACGAGTACTCTTCGCAAGCTCAGAAAATCGGTACCAGCCAGAGGTCGTGATTTCTTGGTGCTGACCAAAAGGATCACGGACTCTGGGGTATGAGAATGAAACTTATCTGGAATCCTGCCTTACATGTTAGTTTGTCATAACCATTGTTTGCAGTGTTCAATACTTTGGCTTTGAATTTACAAGTTTGTTTTTTTGCAGTGACAGGGAAATCTCGCAGTACCTTCTTCAGCTAGTCCAGGTAAATCTCATCTAAAAACAAAAATATGAACAGAAAAGTTCATGAGCTACATGGCACTTGTCAAAGACAAATTAAATTGTAGGTTGAATACAACAAAAGTGCCAAAAAATTTGTTTTAAGTCTAGACATTTCCATTCTCGTCCCCAGAGTCCGCGATGCTTTTGGTCAGCACCAAGGAATCTTGGACTCTGGCGAGGACAGATAGAACAAATTTTTTGATTGGCTGTTGAAACAATGAACAGACAAAAGACAATAGAAAACGAGTACTCTGCGCAAGCTCAGAAAGTCGGTACCAGCCAGAGGTCATGATTTCTTGGTGCTGACCAAAAGGATCGCAGACTCTGGGGATGAGAATGAGACATTTCGGGCTTAGGCCTTCATCAGTAGATGTTCATTTGTTTGTACAAATAAACCTCATCTAATAAATAATAGGAACATTTTAATGTGTATCTGCAGGTTCTGAAGTATGAATCATACTTGGACTGTGACTTGGCAGAGTTTCTACTTAGAAGAGCTCTGAAGAACCAGCACTTTGGACATGCATTGTTTTGGCTTCTCAGGTGAAATATCTCATGCTCTTCCATTTACTACAACTTTTTTTTTTTTAATAATTTATTTTTTATTTTTTATTTTTTATTTTTTATTTATTATTTTTTTTTTTTCCATTTACTACAACTTACTGTAGTTAATATTTACATCCAGAGTTGCCTTTAACCTGCCTGTGAAACATTCGCATTTGACATATGTGGTAAACATATATCTTACACCCAAAAGCCGACACCCAAAAATTAAAAGGTAACGTTCATCTGCTAAACTGAAAGTAACTGACGAGGGTTACTGTAGGAACCAAAAACAATTATATAACTTCCTACAGCATCCAAATTGACAGTGCTACCTCACAATCCAGGGCTGCAAATAACAGTCGGTCATCGGACAATGGCCGACCAAAATTTGCCAATGTCCGATGAAATCCCAAAGTTCTGTGGTCGGAAATAATGTCCGGACAATTTTTTTGGCCTTCCAATGTAAACACTAACATGTTATAGCATTGTAACACGTTTTGTTCTAAACGCAAACTACACGTAGTTTTACTCTGCATTGACAAAACGTTCGATAAGCGGGTTCTCTTATCAAGCGGTACTGTAATGTGATGTCCAACCTTATTTTTGTTTTTGTTTTGTCCGACCAAAATGGTGACTTAGTCGGACACATGTCCTTTCAAGAAAAAAAAATTATTTGCAGCCCTGCAATCAGTCCAAATTTATTAGTAACTCTGTAACGAATATGCGAGTGTGGTTAACACAGTAAGTCAACTCGCTATCGACAAGAATAAATCATTAACTTTTTAGATAAATCCACATAAAATAAACTTTAGAACAATATTCAACTAATTTCAACAATTGAAACGATGACTATACATTCCATCATCTACAGCTACTTTTGAAAAGTTCTTTACGGTATTGTAAAGAGAAGAATTTACAGAATGGTCCCTGTTGTTATTTGACTCCGCAGAGCCGAAATGGAGAATCCAGAAGTTTCAGTGAGGTTTGGTTTGATGTTAGAGGCATATTGCCGCGGTGCTCCAGCGCACATGAAAAGCCTGCAGCGTCAGGTTGGTACATTGTATAGGTTCTATGTGAACATTCTCATCAGAAGACAGCCTAACCCCTTTATATAAAGGGGTTAGGCTGTCTTCTGATAGTGTCCCTGAAGCAGGGCTGTCATTAGTAGCCGGCAACTGGCTATTATGACTGGCAACTGCAATGAAGATGGCCGGTATTTGACCAGCTACTTTCCTTGTGTAGCCGGCTGCTTCAAAGCTCAATGACAGCCCTGCTGAAGCCGTGTTTAAATTAAAGGGTCTGTCTCAACCAGTGTGCATTGCGCACAGAGCTACTCTCAGCGGCCATTTTCGGGTGCCGCGAAAAGCTCACGAAAATGGCCACCGTAAACCACTCACCTCCGAAGCGTGGTCGTCCTTGTGTCACTAAAAAACTAAGAGAATTAGGTTGAGACAATCTACGTACATGTATGATAAATGGTGTCAGAGGAAAGTGGATGATTGAAAACAAAACAACTGCCCACAATGCACACTGGTTGAGACAGACCTTTAAGGAAACATCATCTTCTTAGAAGACAGCCTAACCCCTTGTATACTAAAGGGGTTAGGCGTACGTCATTCTGATGACGAATGTTCACATAGAACACCTATACCAATGTACCATAAAACCTGACGCCATGCAGGCGTTTCATTGGTGCGCTGGACAACAGGCTAGCAACCGCGGCAATATGCCTACTATACATGTCAAACCAAACTACACACTGCGCCGAAACATATCTCGGCAGCTCTCGCATTTCGGCTTCTGCGGAGAGTCAAATAACAAACAGGGACCATTCTGTAAATTCTTCTCATTACAATACCGTAAAGAACCTGTTTCAAAAGTAGCTGTAGAATGATCGGAATGTATAGGATCAAACGTATGTACAATTGTTGTTAGAAATAAGTATGAATATTGTATCTGGAATAAGTTATTTTTTGATAGTGGAGTTATCTGTAAAAAGTTAATGATTGGATATGTCTTGTTCCTGCAAATATGACGACAATGTGTAGAAAACTTACACTGTTGTTAAACCACACTCAGCATATTGTCGGTCTACAGAAAGTTACTAAATAAAATTTGGAGCTTGATTGCAGGGAACTGACAAATAATATTTTGTTTTTTCTTGAAAGGACGATCTTAGTCGTCCGACTAAGGCCTCCACCATTTTGGTCGGACCAAAACAAAAAAACGAAGCAAGAAATAAGGTTGCGACATCCTACCATTACAGTACCGCTGCTGATAAGAAGAAACCCGCTCTATCGATACGTTGTTGTTGTCACAATGCAGAGTTAAAAAAAAGCTACAGATGTAGTTATAGCGTTTAGACCACAAACGCTGGTTACTCAATGCATTATAACATGTTAGTGTTTACATATGGAAGGCACAAAAAAAATGTACCGGCGCGACATTATTTGGGCCGACCACAGACACTTTGGGAATTTCATCGGACCATTGGCAAATTTTAGGGTCGGCCATTGTCCGATGAATGTGCCTCTCGGACTGAGATTATATTTGCAGCTTCCTGGATTGTGAAGGTAGCACTGTACAATTTCTGGTATGCTCGTGGAAGGAAGTTGATATAATTGTTTTTGGGTTTCACTACAGTAACCCTCGTCCAGTTACTTTCAGTTTAGCAGATGAACGTTACCTGTTTTTAATATTTGGCGTGTCGGCTTTTGGGTGTTAAGGTAAGATTTGCCATTATATGTTTACCACATATGTCAAATGCTAGAATCAGTTTCTCACAGCGACGGTATTGATAAAAACGGGGCAATAATCTCTGCGACTGAGGAAATATGAAAACTACAGTAAGTTGTAGTCTAAATGGAAAGAACAAATTCGCTAAACTGTGCTATCGAAAAATAATAAATAAAAAAATAAAAAATATAAAAGAATAAAAAAAATAAATTATTAAAACAAACAAAGAAAAAAGTTGTAGTAACATTGGAAGAGCATGAGATATTGTGTCACCTGAGAAGCCAAAACAAATGCATGTCCCTAAAGTGAATAGGTTCTTCAGAGCTCTTCTTAAGTAAGAAACTCTGCCAAGTTCACAGATCCAAGTCATGATTCCATACTTACAGAACCTGACAAGATACACATTGTAAAATGTTCCCTATTATTTATTAGATGAGGTTTATTATTTGTACAAACAAAATGAACATCTACTGATGAAGGGGCCTCTAAGCCCGTGAAATGTCTCATTCTCATGTCCCCAGAGTTCTGCACGATCACCTTTTTGTCGTCAGCACCAAGAAAATCAATGACCTCTGGCTCCGGTACCGACTTTTCTCGAGACTATGCGCAGAAGAGTACTCGTTTTCTATTGTCTTTGTGTCTGTTCATTGTTTCAAACAGCCAAATTCAAAAAATTATTCGTATCTATTCTGTCCTCGCCAAGGAGTCACAACGGATTCCTTGGTGCTGAACCAAAAGCATCGCGGGACTCTGGGGACGACGAATGGAAATGTCTAGACTTTAAAAACAAAATTTTTTTGGCACTTTTGTTGTATTCAACCTACAATTTAAATTTGTTCTTGTTTTTTTTTTTTTTTTTGTTTTCTCTTTTTTTGTTATTTATTTTTTTTTTTTTTTATTATTTTTTTTTTCTTTTTTTTGATTTTATTTTTTTTGGTATTTTTTTTTTGTTATTGTTCTTATACTTTGTTTTTCTGTTTTCTTTTTTTAGTTTTTTTTTTTTGTATTCATTTTTATTTTTGTTTTTTATTATTTCTGGTTTTTTTGTTTTTTCTATTTTTATCATTTTTTTCTTTTTTTTTTTTTTTTTTTTTTTTTTTTATTTTTTTTATTAATTTTTCCTTTCTTTCTTTTTTTATATTATTATTTATTTTTGTATTTTTTTTTTTTTTTTTTTTTTGTTTTTTAATGTTTTTTTTTTTTTTATTTGATTTTTTTTTTTTTTTACTACTTTATTTTTTTACATGATTT
>MU826366.1:598634-604078 GCA_029204205.1 Desmophyllum pertusum
CATAGCGAAACGCATATCCCTTCTGCCACAGATTTTTGTAGATTTCCTATGGCCCGTCGCGTGCTAGAAACTTGTGAAATTTAGATTACATTTGACATGCAGTTGACCGGAATTTTTATAGATCTGCATGACCCTTCCGCAAAACTGTGTTAAAATGACGATGTCAACACCTGCATAGGTTTCCAAAAACCCCCCGTCTTTGTATATTTTCGTGACATGCTTGCCAATAACGTTTGATGCGAAACAATGCTTTACATCTGGTCGCATTCGAATTAAATGCTACGTTGAAGTACGATACGAAGGTCCGATTCGTTTCAATCACTCGGTAACGCCGCTACAAATTTGTTTTCTATCAGACAAGAGTAGTTTCTTTAAGACCCTATTTATAAATCTGCCTACAGTACATAACACATTTTGAGAAAGTCGGACTGGACCCGAAAAATATATAGAGTGTATTAAAATCGGGTGTATACAAAACCTGGGCTAGGCCATGGCCCGGGCCAGGCCCCACACTATGAGCCTACCCTATGGCCATACACAATGGCCCTACCCTAAAATTTTTAATATTTTTACCAAAAAAACACAAAAGAAAAAAGAACTACTTCCATTTCAGGGATCAAAAGTTGAAAGATCGCAGCGATGGCTGCCATGGTTTTTTTATCAAACAATCGGTCCCACCATGAGGTCTTCTGGGCGTGTGGAAAAATAAGGAATCCGGAATCCAAAACCGGAACGCGACCGGAAATGAGAACTGGAACCAGAATTTTTTCTCATTTGTTTGTTACTCATTCTAATTTTAAGAAAAAACCATTCCGTATTGTAACTCGCACAAGATTACCGAATGATGTCATCGTTTGACAAAATATGGAGGATCAGTAAACATACCGCTGAACTAGCTATTAACCTAAAAAGCGGCCAGTTATCCACTAATTGCCAGAACTATTGACAGTATAGATACGTATAAATCAGGTCCATATTAAAATTGAGACCAGCTGCCTCGCGACTAAAAAATGAAGTCGTTGGCGTACCATAATTTCAAGGCCTAGTCTAACTTTTAGCGTGTTCGCATGTTTTGAAACAGGCGTTTTCAAGGAATTAATTTGGCGATAAAAAATGTCACGGCTGGTTTCCAGCAAAGCAACTTACATTTCGTCTGGTCGAAGTTTTTAACGTCAATGTGAAACTGTAATTTAGGATAAAAATGAATGGTAAGATCTCCTGTGAACTCCAGAACGTACAGATTGTAATATGCTCACTGATAATCAAACATTTAGCGGCAGCCATGTTGTTTCCAGCGGGTTTCATCTGACAGACAAGGGTACATAAAAAATTTGTATGTTTGGAGTGCTGATATGATAAACCCAGTCAGACACTTTCGGGATAACTCCGTCATGTCAGTGTTAATGCTTTTAACGCTTTGCTCGCGCATCTGACAGACATACCATGGGCGCATTGCATAAAACACTTTGCTTCCCTTTCCCCATGAATATTCATTCAGATGTCATGTTTCCTGGCCGTCTGCAAACCCTCGATATTCTTTTGCAGTCAGGGAGAAGAAGACTTCCGGAAGGGTGCCTAAATAATTCAAATTTTATTTTAAATTTTATTTTAAAATATTTACATTACATTTCTATAGCAAACAAATTCATTGTTTATATGACATGTATTCTTTTTATTAAACTTAAAAATTTGTTTGCTTCAGTCGCCACTTTGCACCCGCATAAAAAAGTTAATTTTTCCGGACCCTGTCTAAATTAGAACCTCTATTAAGCTGCGACTCGGCTACATAGTTTGTGGTCCGCCATTTCACACGATGAGGAGTTGTATTGTTTTTACCCCCTATAACCCGTTAAGCGGACACATCCACATAATGTTTCTAAAACTGCACGTTATGTTGCTTGGCACCTTTTGTCACTTTTCGACACTCATATCACCGTGGATTGACAGATAAGAGTCCGAAATAGAATGCGATCGGAATTGAAATTAGAATGTGACGACTGTTTTTTTCATAAGCACTGTGCCACTTTACCATTTCCCCCACTCGATGTACCCTCCCTTGTCACGGACCCTCCAGTTTCCAATCGCCACCCTCCATATTTTCAAACCGAGACAGTACCCAGTACTTCAGGGTACCGGTTATTAAATTTACCACGATTTGGTCACTCTAGCATGATTACAAACCGAAAATGGGTAACCCAATGTTTTCTAGAATCCAGAATGAGTAACAAACTCAAATTGACGAAAATTTCTCCGGGTTCCAGTTCCATTTCCGGTCCGTTTTCAGGCTTTTGATTCAGGATTCCGGATTCCCGGATTAAGGATTCACGGACATCGCCATGTCCGGATTTCCGGAATTCTTGAATTTGCCACAACGGTCCACACGCCTAGATAGACCCCTGGGAGACGAAGCTTGATAAAAAACAATGGCGGCCCATCACTCGATCAGTTCAACTGCTTGATTCTCCCCGAGTGGAAGTAGTTTATTTTTCCCTTTTTTTTTATATTGGGTAAAAAGTCATAAAATTTAGGGTGGGCCCATAAGGGCTAGCGCACATATCGTGCGAGCCATGGCCTGGGCCATGGTCTGTGTGGACGCCACCAGGTTTTCCAGCTCGCATACACCACACTTAAAATCCCCGGGCATCCACAGTTCCTCCACCCGCACACCTCGACTTACACCACACTGACGCTCCTTGTACAAGTATCACGCACACGCCACCCGATTATAGTTCGATAAACAAAACTTGCCACATTATTGTCATATAGAGTGGCCTTTACGACACACACACCACGAACCTCACACATTTTAAGAAAATTGAACAGAGCACCAAAGGATCCTTATACTCAGCATTCACTCCACAACTCTCCCCCCACACTAGACACGCTCTGTATCTCCCATCCCTCCCATTGCCATACTGGACACAAGATTACATAACACCTCTACTGACCACACGCCCTAACACTGACTAGAGCGAACTGAGACAAAGCACTTGTACTCTGATCGAGTCCACCGCGACGACTGATCAGGTGCCTCACTCAGACACGGCACGAAATGTCCGATTTGTTGCAGGAGTTCTTGTAACTCCTCTCCACGAGCCACGGTCGTCCGTCTCCCCCCACGCGGCACTCTATTACTGATACATTAACACCTCCTGTAAGCCGACACTATAAATCTCATGTCCTCATTTGTTTCGATATTCTTTGAGGAAAACTATCATGTGCTGACCTATATAGTGTCATAAACCAACAACACAGAACACAACACGACACTCCCCCGCGATTGTTGTATATTCTCGTCGAGAAAAACCACGGCACCGCACGCAGCACTAACATCATAATGTACCGCTCTATCTGAATCAAATTACTATATCTTGTCATCTCATTTAGAAACTAAAATTTAGTTAACACAATGAGATACCTCGCTCCCGCATCCCTTGCCGGTAGATATGTCCTACTTTGACATCCCAACAAAACATAATATACAATCTTCAATATAGTACGCTGTAAAAGTGAGTAGTTTTGTTTGCAATAAATTAATTTTAGAATCACACTATGCGCTTTCGCGAAAGCTTCGCCGTGAAGAGATTTGTCCGTAGATCGGGTTTCAAACAAACCCAATTCGACAGCATAGCAATACTTTCGTCGCTCTATATCACTCCTTTATCCGTGTCCTAAAAATGTGTACGTACAATGCTTCACCTGATCCAATTCTCCTCTCCCTGTTCGGTATGTGTATAATTATCACGTTTAATTGCATCTTCGCACCAACGCTAATGTACCAAGTAAAATACAAACATATCACTAAATTAAACACCTATCTTTAGGGCCAACCCACACTCCACGTCTCGGCGATTTCACCACAGGTTAGGAAACAAGTTGCTAGTCGACAATGTATGTCACATATTCCCTAGTCCGTCTTCATTGGCGACCCCAAACAGGTTCGCAACGCGAGCCCTTGTGCTCTTGGCAGGTCCCTCCAAGATGCCTTTAAGTCTGGTTTCACCATTGTAACATGAAGCAATCACTAATGTAGGAGTCCTTGCTGCAGTCCGTAACCCATAATACATTAGTGGTAACCCATTCTGCCTTATGAGATGTCCTCTCTGTGTGGACGTAACGCACTGCGTGGCACTGCGCAAAGTTTGTTCTGACTAGAAACACAACAACAGTGACCAGAACAGTGCTCGAAACCTGGATTGCAGCGACTTCCAAAACTACGTCCACGCACCCCTCAGTAACCATATAATACTATATACAGGCTTGACCACGTCCCACCTCCCCACAAAGCACAGGACACGGACCTCAAGGAGACTAAGCCTACAGTTACACTCCTGAACGCTACTTCATTGTTCCACCACAATACATCTGCACAGCAATCCTTCCTCACTTCCTGGTCCGGCAACTGTGTAATCCAAACCACTTCTCACTATCTGCTCTGCTCCACAGACGGGGCCCTGTTCTGAGCAGAATTGCCTCTGCAAATCATACACTTGGTACAGTGGCAAAGGTTAACTCCGTTTAAATGATTAAAAGAAGACCTGTTTCACCTCTCCTTAAGGAGGACCACAAAGTTTCTGTCACCCGGACAAAACCTGAACGCTCATTTATCTTCGCCTCGATTTACAGGGGAATAACTTACTCTCCCTGTCTCACCGAGGGTGTGTCCCTTAATGAAGAGGTTCACATGCGTATACACTTGTAGCCACTCTCCTTTACAAAACAACCAATCATATTTACAATCTCAAACTTCCATCAAGCTTCGTTCCCATACAAGCAACAATCTTTCCTGACTCTGCTTTCCATTTCACACAACACAACAGGTTGCTAGCGTATGATGGAAAATAGTTCCGACAGGCAATTCCCTCAACAAAAACAAACATACCATCGCAATACATTATAATGCCCTTTAAATGCGTCACCGAAACTTGATAACATCCCACATTTGAAACACAGTACAAAACATCGGGCCACCATAGCCCTAATAGTGTATATTTGACACAACTACAAACTTCAAGGAAATGTGTATGCACATTACTTGATCAAGAAGCACAAAATCCGCCCGCCGCTCCAACAGGGAAATCCCACAGCATTCACAGCATGTTCCTAACATGCGTTCAAAAGGGAGCAGCCAGGCACGAGCACAAGCAAGGCACATCAAGCGGTGGGATGACCTGATCTGACGCTTAGTTGTCAAGTTAATGTCGATTTGCATCTGCCGCTGCGCACCGACACCACCTGTCCCCAATGAGTGTAAACTCCACAATCTGCACCCTGGTACAGCGAAGAACTATAAAGCATTGTATACTAGATATACGGACCTATATTTCATTCAGATTAACCATACAAAGGTATTCACTCAGATCCGTATGATAACAGGAGCCCAAGAAGTGTGACCAACTTTAAAAATCGTAATGCACAAGATCATTCTGTGTGTCGTACATGAC
>MU826366.1:604578-632545 GCA_029204205.1 Desmophyllum pertusum
GCGTTTTCTTAACTTCTTGCCCATACGCTTCAAACTCACTGACAAAATGCAAGGCAACGAAAACTGGAAGTGGGGTTGAATTTTTGCTTTTGACAGCTGTGTGACCCATGTTTTGACATCTTTATACTATATTGGCCATTTCCAAACATCTTGCCCAAGTAGATAGCCAACACACCCTTCTTGTAATTTATTGCGAGGTTCTACAGCTATATACATTAATACAATACAATATTTATTACTCTCCCCGAGGGGCTTTTCAGAGTTAGTTTACAATTTAAGCTTACATAATATATGGACTTAACTTAAATAACCTATAATTTCTACTTCTCGGACTAACTTGGTTTCCAATTGGCCAGAAAGTATAGATAAACCAATTAAACGTTGTAACGGAAGTAGGCTTAAGGGGGGGGGGGGGGGGGGGGGGGGGGGGGGTAGTTTACTACATTGAAACTACAATGGCGTTAAGATAACGTTAGTATAATTTTATTGATGGGCTAAAATGGTTTATGGACAATATTAAAATTATTTAATATTTAATTTAAAAAAATATTTTATATATAGCGTGTTTTAAAAATTACAGCAAGACTTATTTATGGGATTATATTTTATTCAGAAGACTATTTATTAGTTTGTCTTTTTTTAAGTATGCAATATAACAAAGAAATATACGCCATCGCTTCTGCCTTGCATGAATTTGTTCTTTGCATGAAACCTGCGACTAAGGATCTGTTTGTGGAATTCGGTTATATATGTATTTGAAGACGACTTAGTTAATTAACAGTACAATAACTTATTTTTTGAAGAGGAAATTAATTTATGATATGATAGCCTGCGTAACAAGCGTTCCTGTACGAACGAAGAGCTTTTTCCAAAGCTCTTCGTTCGTAAAGGAACGCTTGCTACCCAGGCTACGATATGATGATGTAACGATATGGATAAAATAAATAAAAAAAGGAACTGGGAAGTGGTTGGTTCGTTCTGATGACAGATCAGATAGATAATTAGTCCTTAACACGTATTACGTGCCTATCTTGTGGGGGTTTACCTGTGGCAAAACCTGGTCCAGTAATGCAACTCCCAACACCCCTCCCCCACCCCCACCCCCACCCAAGGGCTTTCATTTTGTAAAAAAAAAACGACAATAAAGCCTGCTTTTCACATGTCGGGAAAATCCCAGACCATCGGGGATTTTGTTATTTCTCGACCGTTCCCCATTTTATGGGGATGGCCGAACAAGAATGACGCCATGTAATGCGTGACAATAATGTGCGTAGACATCCCTATTTCCTTCAGCGACACAGGAAGGAACAAGAATGACGCCATGTAATGCGTGACAATAATGTGCGTAGACGCCCGTATTTCCTTCAGCGACACAGGAAGGAGCTTCCTGTGTCGCTGAAGGAAATAGGGATGTCTACGCACATTATTGTCACGCATTACATGGCGTCATTCTTGTTACAAAACTTTATACGGCCGCCATTTACCTAAACACATTTATGTTTTAATCGACGAATGAATTGGAAGATGAAGATGAGAGACCCTGGGAACGAGGTTGGTTCGCTTCGTCACGCAACATTTATGCAGAATAGCGTTGCGTGACGATCCAAGGATTTGCATGATGTTTATTTCCATGACCTTATTATTTCGCGTGGCAAAGTCCACAATTGGAGAAAGAACTTCACAAGTTATTTGAAACAATGCAAGTTATAAAGTTTATTTGGATTTTTTCCAATGTGAAAACCTCAGTACATCTATGCTAGCAGCGCTGTGGAGTCGGATCTATTCAGTTTCAGCCAAGAGATGACGGATAAAAATCGAGAAGAAATTGACGCTGGAAATGTGAAGCCGGATGGAGGCTACGGCTGGATTGTGTGCTGTGGAACTTTCATCGTGAATTTTGTGGTGTTTGGGATTCATAATTCTTTTGGTGTTGTGTATGTTAAACTTCTGGATGATTTAGAGCTTGGAGAAATGCAAACCGGTAAGTGTGTTCATGTACTAGACCTATGAAATATGAGATATGAAAATTATGCGAGTATTTCATCCAGGGGCACCCACCGGATCGTTTCGGTGGAATATCTGTGCGGGAGGCCTTATAAAATATAATCGCCTCAGATATTCGGTAATAAATGTCATCTCTTGTTTTCGGAGAAATAAAAAATAAAAATGTCGTTCTGGGTACAAAAATAGGTTAACTAAGATTTTCGGAAAGGCAAATTCAGCTCATAAATTCGGGTAATAAGATTTCAATCCCTAAAATTTTCTGAAGTTTGAAAGTTCAGCTAACGTATCCGAACAGATACATTTTCATTAGGGTTTATTTCCATTAAACTGCACAAAAAGCACAGTTTTTACGTAAAACGACGTTCCGATACCTACGGGGAAATTTTGTCGTTCTAGTGTAATTGACCAGTCAACGTATTATAACTCAAGTGAGAGATTAAGGAATAGAAAACTCTAAATTTTATAGCGAAGTGGTCCACTATTTAAAATTGTGCAATTTTACATATTGTGACGTAATAAATAATTCTTGGAACGCAATCTTGTAAAATAAAGTTGTTCCATATTCTTTCTTGAAACAGATGTTTCGAATAACTTGATTAGATTATTTATTAATCTCCTTAATCTCGTACGTGCGGACAAGGTAGGTGACTTTATTTATAATCAACAAGAGATTTGTGTACACCCAGCTGTGGCACGCAACTTGGCTTTCCGGAAGTGACGAAACATTGCGCGTACAAATGTTATCTATCTAAATTAGTCCATCTTTGACAGAAAACCACGCTATTTTTTCATTCAAGTGAATAATAATGGAATCAGGCTTTATTATTTTTCCTTTTATTTTAAAACGAGTTTCCAGCCCTTCGATCAGCTCTTGTTGTAAAACTTTATAAAGTTCTTGCTCAGAACCTGTTACAACATATTCATTCCGTTTTGAGAAAGAATCTTCAGCTTCTTTTTTAACACTCTATTCCGAAGTGAACTGATTAAAAATTGTTTGTTTTCCATACATCTATAATTTGTTATGGTACATGGGTGACCATGGGTTGCATCATCCCATGATTTGATATACTGCACGAGATCAAGCGCATGCATGATTGAATTAATTATGAGTGACCTTTGATACTTCAGGAGTACTTGACGAAGCCGCTCCGCAAATTATCCGCTTCTTCCAAGCTGAAAATTCTGCTTAGCTGGGAAACTTTCAGTGGGAAAAGTCTTTCCCTGGCTTGGGAAATTACTAAATCTATTCATAAAATGTTTTACTTGCTGCGATTTTTTGCTAGGAATGTCGATCCTGGCTGAAAAAAAAATGGGAAGGCTTGCTTGCTTCCTGAGCTTTTTGCCCAATGTTAACGTGTACGCTGGGCCAAAATTTCCTTTCGCCGGGCTATTAGGCTGGCGGAGCGCACAACCTAGTTCGGGAAGATGAGAGGGGGGGGGAACCCTTGGGAAAAAAAAACCGAGGTCGGCGAGCGCATTTTTGATTAGAAAAGCGTTTGCGTGACGGACCCAAAACAACTTGCCTGCGACTGCGTAGGAGGCAAGGAATAAATCTTGGGTATGTTAATGATTATTACTATTTAAACAATCCATTGTTTATGGCATCTTTTGTTCTGGTGTCATTTTTTAATATGAAGCTAAAACAGAAAATTTTCAGTTTCTTTTTGTTGTGTCAAGGTCAGACACCGCCGGGGAAACCTAGCTAGGGGCCACCCCACTGTTTTGGACCACTCGCCAACTGGGGGGGCGTGAGTGTCCCCAGTGTTTCTGGTACTTCGGTTTACGGTTTTTTTAAGTTCTTTGGAATTTTTGGATATGCCTTTACGGAATATATCTTGGTTAAGAAGGCTAGTCTATCCACCATTATTTGGCTGTCAAGAGGACCTTTTGGAAAAAAGAGCTAAACATTTACCTCATTTTGTGATGTGTATATCCAATTTAAGCTGATAAGTTAACGTTGGTAGCAGTGAGCCGGCGTTCCAAGCTCAAGGTTTTCCTGTTGCAGATTACAAAAAACTTGCGTAAGAACTTTTTTTTTTTACTTTGATTCTAATATACATTGATCCCGTAATGTAATTTTAGGCAATGCAAAATGAAAAAGGTATGTTCGGTTATGTTATGTGAACAATTTTGCTTAGTCAGGTTTCCGTCTCGCCGCTAAAAACCAGCCACTGAAAGATTCCCGCACCAAAACCTGTAAAAAATGTACTTCGGTCAATTTTCAAAAGTATGTTTAAAAAGGCAAGGCGCTTTTAAATTCGCCTTATCGGGGTTCGCTCCCTTTTACGAAAACAAGGGGAACAAAACCCAGGGTATTTTTCCGACACAAAATTTGACAGCCTTTCGATCGAAAGTTTACCTTCATGTGTGTGTTTAAAACGTTCGTTATTATTAATATTTCATCTAAAAAAAAATAACCCTGTTGGGTCTTTTCTCTGACTTTTAATTGATTGGTCAGTTGAAACCAACAATTGCACCGACAGGTGTGACCGATAGGTTTTTCGGTGTCAAAACGGGACACCTTTGGGGACTTAAAGATGAAAGGAAAACTGAAAAAACTGTTTGGGGAAATTAGAACTAAATTGGAAGCACAAATGCTTGACCTGGGCGGGATCAGGAGCCTCGTCACAGGTTCTTGGGAACTCGGGATCTAAATTCACTGGAAAACTCTTAACTGGGGACGTTCAAGGAAACCAGGGACTGGGAATTTTGGGTCCAAACAGGGTAGGTTTATTCCAGAGCTCACTGGTGAAGCTGGTTATGTAAAAAACTAAATAAAAGATTTTAACAAGTTACTTCCTTCATTCTAATTGATTTTCGTGTAAAGGGCCGCTGGTTGTTTTACAATCTTATGACTTGGCAAAAAAACTCTACCACGCGTAGAAATACAACTAAAGAACGGGAAAATATTTTAAAACTCTGTTTGAAGTTAGCGATTAATTACTTAAAAATTCTGCTTACTTCCCGAAAATTGCCTTTTGTTGCAGAAAAAAGGGGAACTGTGGTTGACAGCCAAGGGGGGTTAAAACTCCCCTTTGAATAGAAACAGTTTTAAAGGATATATGTTCAAGGTTGGAAAAACTACCGTAGGGAAGGAAATACCTAACAAAGAAAAAAGAATAATTTTCACTGCTGAGCGTAAGGGGCTCAAAAGGGGGGGGACAGCTGGACTCAAATAATGATGTTTTTCGAAATAAAAGGACGGCCATGGTTCAAAAAAGTGGCGCAAGCTGTTACTAAGTGATACAAAGGTGACGCGGCAATGTTCAAAAGTTACCCAATGTTTCATATTGGAATTAAACAAAAAATACACAATTAAAAACACTTCTAGTTTTGCTGCCATTTTTAATAAAAGGAGAACCTTACTTGTTGGCTTTGTTTAAAAAGGTTTTTAAAAACACGGAACCACGGGCTAAACATAGAAAATTATTTGGAAAAAACGGTAAAATCCTCTCATAGATATTCCTTCCACCTTAGTTACAGCTGCTCCTCAGCTGTGTTATTTAAACCATTCAAAATTTTCAGGATATTCTGGTCTGGGACTAAACCCAAAGGAATTAAAACTACACAAAGGAAATAACTGAATAAAACAGTTACAGAGTGGAATTTTCTTTTTCGTAAATCAAAAACCGATTTCGACAAGTATCATACTTTTCAAAAAAAAACTTTACTTGAAAAGCGACTTTTAAAATCTTTTCGATTTACCTTTAAAACACTATATTCTTGACACGGGCAAAACTTGGAACTTCCTTCTGAAAAAGAATGGGGGCAAAATCTGGGGTGTCAAAGGGCCCTCGAAATTAACTCTTTATCGGTGTACTGTGACCGGGGCGTGTAGGACGGAACGCGTGTGGGCTCGCAATCTACTGTAAGATGCTGGACGGGACGGAAAAACTTTTTGAAATAATGTCACAGAAAATTGTGTTTTAGTTTGAAAATTCAAATTTTTCAAATTCTCTACCTCAGTTGTAGTTGAGCGGAACAAAACAACTCCCAACATGAGTCAATTATTCAAATTTAGATGCAAAGGTAATACTAATTGAGTAAGTAAATTACCAATGTGGATATTTTTCAATTCTTGTTACTCGTTCTGGTCCATTCATTGACTTACGTTTTATGCGCTAAGGTTTTTTTTGTCTTTGCCCGGCCAAGAAAAAACTAAAGAATGTGGTCTTCTGATCCCAAATCGGCTGGTTGTTCCTGGTGTTTTTCTTTTAATCGTATCTCTCTTATTCTCCTAAATAACTCAAAAAATGTCAACAAAATTCCGTGTTATGTAAAATTTGACTGTCCGGTTAAATCTCTCAGAGAGTACTTCTTTCATTGAGAGGAGTTTCGATTTTTCCATTGCGCGCGGTATTTCTTGAGTTTATTTTCCATCTCAGCCTGTTACACTTCAGTTGAGGGGTCTTGGATGGGGGTTTACTTCTGACACAACTGACAAAAATGGCTAAAAATTGTTAACTGACAACTGACAAAATAGCCTTTAAAATTTAACCGACAAACTTGAACATTTAGGAACCAAAGGTGTAAAAACTGACAAAAACTGGACAAAAAACCAGGCTTGGAAGGATCATTCCTTTAATCTTCTTTAAACCCTTTCAAAAAATAATATTTGTTTCGGTTATCATTTATGTATTTTTTACGGGACCCACGGGAAATCAGCAAGGAAGGGAGGGACTAAACAGACAGACTTGAATTCATTAATGTTCGTTAATAAGTATTAATATTGAATCATTTGCAATTTCAACCGCGGGGACAAACAATGTCAATTATCTGTTACCATGATCCTCAATTTATGGTGGCCTACGCGGTCTGAATCGAAAGGCATGAAGGTCTTGCTCCGCCGGCGTTAGTATTTATTTAAAAAGGGGCAATCGTGGGATTACTTTTATCGTCTCCCCCCCCCCTCTTTCCGATTACGGCCCTTTCGAGCGCGCACCGAAGGCCCGAATGGAATTATGTATCACGAAAAAAAACCAGGAGGAGGGAAAAACAACAGAAAATTTCGCCATAAACAACAGGATAGTATGCACAGTGGCCCAACTAGAGCTGCCAAAGTCTGCTCCGGTTGGACGGAAAAAATGCCAGCGAATTTTACAAAACGGGTGATCTGGTTGCTTTTTTAATTTTGCCATTTTTATTAAAAATTGCACGGGGTTAAATTTAGAGAGTTTTTGGAATGCCTGGCGCAAATATTACCCGGGGGGAGGGGAGTACTCCCCCTGAACATTTTTGTTGGTGGGGGATGTGCGGGCCTCGCCTTCTTGAAAAGACCTTTTACCATCATTTTCCAGGGGAAACCAAAATAATGAGATTTTCCATACCCTAGATTCAGGCCTGACCCAAAAAATGTAAATTTCACCTTTTTTTTTCAAAACCTAATACATGGCTTTAATACCCAGGGACGTGGGTTATGTTTGCGTAAAATATTGAGAAAGCTTAAGCAGGCTATCAAATTTCCCCGATAAGTAATGGCCAAAAAAATAATTTCGTCTAAAAAGCAAAACCAAATTCCTGGCAAGCGTGCAAACAAAAACATACCCTATTTCAGATCAAAATGGTCAAAATCTAACCCCTATTTCAGACCAGCGATTGGTTACTTTAGACCACGCGATATCATATGTGGAGCGTTGACAGACTAAACGCGACTTCTACGGTTCGTGACATTGGTACATTTGCCGTTCTCTATTAAATTCGGTCTTAATTCTGACCTACTCTTCTTCAAGTATGTTTCTAACGGGCAACAGGTTGTATTATGAGGAGGATTTTCAAGTAGAATGGAGCCTTCGACTGTGTCTTCATTCGATTGTGTTCAAATTTTAAGAGGTTCAAGTTTGGTTTTCGGCGTGTCAGGCTTTCGCCCTGTACAGTGTGGCACCTCCTTAATTTGTGATGCTTTAAACGAAGAGCTAAGACCTAAGACCCTAAGACCTCAAACCTAAGACCGTCGCTTAAAGGCTTTGTAGACGCCCAGCCGAGAAACACGAAATTGATGGGGTCTTCGTTTTGAATAATGTTTTATTTATTCATAAGGAAAGCCTTCCCGATTCAATAAATAATTACTTCCGTTACGTTCAAACTTAACTGAGGGGGTCTAAAATGGACCAAAAAACGGTTATTAAGGTTCTTAATTAATTATTAATAGCCGTTTAACTGACAACTGACAAATGCACCCAAAATTTAACTGACAACTGAGAAATGGCCTAAATTTTAACTGACAACTGACATTTGGACCCCCCCATCCAGACCCTCTTCAGTGTATGGTAGACGTAGCTTTCTCGTGTGCGGTTTTCACGTACCCAGCGGAGTAACTGGTTGTGTATTGATCATCCAATGATCTCAAATTAAATTCTATGGTTTGTGAGGTTTGATAGGTTTACTGGTGAAGCGGGACTCTTTGGTCGTCTCTCGTTGATTACTCCAATGGCTAGGGTTTCTGTATCTTTTCTGTGCGGACGCTGAATCGTCTCCTGGATGTTTCTTTGTGAGTACGCTGTGATGATAGGTTTTACTTGGGCGGAGTGCTTTTGTTCGTCGCCCCAAGGAATTACATTTGCCGTTACGGACAAAACCACTGTTGGATTTTTGTTCTGTTTTTCTTCGTTCTGCTTGGCCTTGATAACGTCCTTGAAGATCCAAGAAGTTCCTCAATTCTCCACGCACTGTGACGATAGGTGATAAATAAACACAACTCGGACAACTCGCTTGGATTGCGGAAAGACAGACAGGAACTCGGTCACTATTTCTCGGTACCGGCGATCTACTTCACTGGAAACTTCTTTCGGACGTCAAGGAACAGACTGGATTTGGGTCCAACAGTAGTTTATTCAGAGCTCACTCGTAACTCGCGATGTATTTAAATAAAGCTTTACAAGTTACTTCCTTATATATGGTTCGTGTAAGCGTTGGTTGTTACAATCTTATGACTTGGCAAACTCTACCACGCGTAGAAATACAATAAGAACGGAAAATACTCTGTTTTGAAGTTAGCGATTACTACTTAAATTCTGCTTACTTCCAAAATTGCTCTGTTGCAGAAAAGTGACTGACAGCAAGGGTTAACTCCCCTTGAATAGAACAGTTTTAAAAATATATGTTCAGCTGGAAAAACTACCGTAGGAAGAAATACCTAAACAAAGAAATTTCACTGCGAGCGTAAGGCTCAAAAGGACAGCTGACTCAAATACTGATTTTTAGAATAAAAGGACGGCCATGTTCAAAAGTGCAGCTGTACTAGTGTACAAAGGACGCGGCAATGTTCAAAGTACAAATGTCCATATTGAATAACAAAATAAATGAAACTTCTAGTTTTGCTGCATTTAAAAAGGAAAACCTACCGTTGGCTTTTAAAAAGGTTTTAAAAACACTGAAACACGGATACACATAGAAATTATTGGAAAACGGTTAAATCCTCTCATGACACAGGGCGTTTATAGTTTATTTAATTATAAGATGGTCAAAAAAACTCGTTCAATACTCGCGAATAAACCTGCATACGCCGCGCCTCTATCCTTTTAGACCGCCGGCACCCTGGAATTCACGCCGATACTGACCTCCAATATGAATTACCCTGAGTAGCCAGGTTGCTGGAGTAATCCAGTTTACTTTTCAGGAATACATATGTCTTTTGGATAAGATAACGATTGACAACGCCAACAATTTTAAGTAGACAACCGAGATGGCAAACCAAATTTTCATTTGTGGAGCGCTACCAACTATCAAACAAACCGAATATATTTTGGCCAGGCGCGAAAGTCCATTATTATTTCTGACAGCGTACGCCGGGATAAGAATCGTAAGCTAGGAGAGTGACTCGTTAGTTAGGTCAGAATGTTTACCATCCAGTTAGTCTAAACGTTTGTGGCTCCAAATTAAAGGAAAAAGGAAAGCTAGCGTGAATCCAAACAGTAGATACAGTAGATGCTGGCAAAGATACTACAGTAAAATTTGCTGGGAAAACCCGGCTGCTTTACAAAAGTGGCGCTGGCTGGGAAAAAGCATCTTTATAACGGATACTGGCTGGAAACTAGAATTAGGTATTTACTGCTAGCTGGCTCTGAAGAGCGGATATTATTTTCCCACGGTTGTTAATTATTAACCTTTAATCCCTTATTGGATGTCCAGTAATCGTTTCGGGCAATGACAAATCGATTTTGAAAATTTTCTCGTTGGGTACTCCTGTTTATGGCGCAAACTTTACTTTTGGGAGAAAGGCTACGCACCCGAACAGTTGTTTTCTTCATATAATTCTTCTTCCAAAGTATTCACCCTCATACTCTAGGAGCACGACAGATGTGTGGTATACTTTCAAGAAAATCTACGGAAGATCATGAACGTGGCGTATTCGACCATATTCGATACGAATATTCCAGGTGTACGTCACGTATTGTGCGCGCGCTGAATACTCTAGGATACTATGGAGTCATGATCACGTATTCCAGACTAGAATACGCCAGGATATTTTTGATTTTGCGCAGTGGTAGGAGGCAAGGAATAAATCTGTATGTTAATGATTATTACTATTAAACAATGATTGTATGGCATCTTTTGTTCTGGTGTCATTTTTTATATCGAGCTAAAACAGATCAGTTCTTTTTGTTGTGTCAAGGTTAGACCGCGAACTAGCTAGCCACACTGTTTCGACCACTCGCACTGGCGGAGTGTCCCAGTGTTTCTGTTACTTCGGTTACGTTTTTTAAGTTCTTTGGATTTGGATCTGCTTTAACGGAATATATCTTGGTAAGTAGTCTATCCACATTATTTTGCTGTCAAGAGGACCTTTTGGAAAAGAACTACACATTTACCTCATTTTGTTATGTGTATATTCAATTTTAGCTCATAGCTACGTTGTAGCAGTGAGCCGGCGTTCCAAGCTCAAGGTTTTCCTGTTGCAGATACAACTGGTAAGAACTTTTTTTTTACTTTGATCTAATCTACATTGATCCCGTAATGTAATGCAATGCAATGTAGTTATGTTCCGTTATGTTATGTGAACAAATTTGCTAGTCAGTTTCCGCCTCGCGCTAAAACCAGCCACTGAAGATCCGCACCAAACCATGTAAAAATGTACTCGTCAATTTTAAACTATGTTAAAGCAAGGCGCTTTAATTTCGCCTTTACGTCGCGCCTTTTACGAACAAGAACAACCCAGGGTACTGACACAAATTTGAAGCCTTTCGATCGAAGGTTTACCTTCATGTGTTGTTTTACCGTTCGTTACATTAATTTCATCTAAATACCCTTTCTGGTCTTTCTCTGACACTTAATTGATGGTCAGTTGACCCAAAAATTTGCACCGACAGGTATGACGATAGGTTTTTCGGGTCAACGGACACTTTGGACTTTAGCTAAAAGGAAACTGAACTTTGGGGAAATTAGACTCAAATGGAAGCACTGCTTGACCTGCGGGATCAGAGCCTCGTCACGAGTTCTTGGCACTCGGGATCTACTTCACTGGAAACTTCTTACGGACGTCAAGGAACAGACTGGATTTGGGTCCAACAGTAGTTTATTCAAAGCTCACTGGTAGCTGTAATGTAACTAAATAAAGCTTTACAAGTTTCTTCCTTATCTATGATTCGTGTAAGCGCTGGTTGTTACAATCTTATGACTTGGCAAACTCTACCACGCGTAGAAATACAATAAGAACGGAAAATGTACTCTGTTTGAAGTTAGCGATTACTACTTAAAAATTCTGCTTACTTCCGAAATTGCTTTGTTGCAGAAAAGTGACTGACAGCAAGGGTTAACTCCCCTTGAATAGAACAGTTTAAAAAAATATATGTTCAGCTGGAAAACTACCGTAGGAAGAAATACCTAACAAAGAAATTTCACTGACTGCGAGCGTAAGGCTCAAAAGGACAGCTGACTCAAATACTGATTTTTAGAATAAAAGGACGGCCATGTTCAAAAGTGCAGCTGTACTAGTGTACAAAGGACGCGGCAATGTTCAAAGTACAATGTCCATATTGAATAACAAATAAATGAAACTTCTAGTTTTGCTGCATTTAAAAAGGAACCTACTGTTGGCTTTTAAAAAGGTTTTAAAACACTGAACACGGATAAACATAGAAATTATTAAAAACGGTAAATCCTCTCATGATATTCCTTCCACCTTAGTTACAGCTGTCCTCAGCTGTGTTATTAAACATCAAATTTCTGATATTCTGGTCTGGGATAAACAAAGATAAAACTACACAATGGAATAACTGAATAAAAGTTACATGAATTTCTTTCGAAATCAAACGATCGACAAGTATCATACTTTTCAAACTTACTTGAAGCGACTTAAATCTTCGATTTACCTTAACACTATATTCTTGACACGGGAAAACTTTGGAATCTTCTGAAAGATGGGCAATCGCAAGGCCCTCGATTAACTTTTATGTACTGACGGGGCGTTATGACGGAACGCGTGTGGCTATCTACTGTAGCTGGACGACGGAAAACATTTGAAATAATGTCACAGAAATTGTGTTTTAGTTGAAATTCAAATTCAATTCTCTACCTCAGTTGTAGTTGAGCAGACAACACTACCAACATGTTCAATATTCAAATTAGATTCAAGGTTACTATTGTTAAGTAATTACCAATGTGATATTCAATCTTGTTACTCTTTCTGTCCTTCTTGACTTACGTTTTATCGCTAAGGTTTTTTTTTCTTTGCCGGCCAAGAACTAAGATGTGGTCTTCTGATCCAAATCGGCTGTTGTTCCTGTGTTTTTCTTTTAATGACAAGTCCTAGTATCTCTCTTCTTCTCCTCAATAATCAATGTCACAAATCCTGTTATGTAAAATTTGACTGTCCGGTAATCTCTCAGAGTACTTCTTCATTGAGGGAGTTCGATTCCATGCGCGCGTCTTTCTTGATTTTATTTTCCATCTCAGCCTGTTACTTCAGTGTATGGTAGACGTAGCTTTCTCGTGCGCGGTTTTCACGTACCCAGCGGAGTAACTGTTGTGTATTGATCATCCAATGATCTCAAATTAATTCTATGGTTTGTGAGGTTTGTTATAGGTACTGGTGAAGCGGGACTCTTTGGTCGTTCTCTCGTTGATTACTCCAATGGCTAGGGTTCTGTATCTTTTCTGTGCGGACGCTGAATCGTCTCCTGGATGTTTCTTTGTGAGTACGCTGTGATGATAGGTTTTACTTGGGCGAGTGCTTTTGTTCGTCGCCCAAGGAATTACATTTGCCGTACGGACAAACCACTGTTGGATTTTTGTTTTGTTTTTCTTCGTCTGCTTGGCCTTGATAACGTCCTTGAAGATCCAATAAGTTCCTTACTTCTCCACGCACTGTGACGATAGGAGATAAATAAACACAACTCGGACAACTCGCTTGGATTGCGGAAAGACAGGAGCTCGTCACTATTTCTCGGTACCGGCGGTCTACTTCACTGGAAACTTCTTTCGGACGTCAAGGAACAGACTGGATTTGGGTCCAACAGTAGTTTATTCAGAGCTCACTCGTAACTCGCGATGTATTTAAATAAAGCTTTACAAGTTACTTCCTTATATATGGTTCGTGTAAGCATTGGTTGTTACAATCTTATGACTTGGCAAACTCTACCACGCGTAGAAATACAATAAGAACGGAAAATACTCTGTTTGAAGTTAGCGATTACTACTTAAATTCTGCTTACTTCCGAAATTGCTCTGTTGCAGAAAAGTGACTGACAGCAAGGGTTAACTCCCCTTGAATAGAACAGTTTTAAAAATATATGTTCAGCTGGAAAACTACCGTAGGAAGAAATACCTAACAAAGAAATTTCACTGACTGCGAGCGTAAGGCTCAAAAGGACAGCTGACTCAAATACTGATTTTTAGAATAAAAGGACGGCCATGTTCAAAAGTGCAGCTGTACTAGTGTACAAAGAACGCGGCAATGTTCAAAGTACAATGTCCATATTGAATAACAAATAAATGAAACTTCTAGTTTTGCTGCATTTAAAAAGGAACCTACTGTTGGCTTTTAAAAAGGTTTTAAAACACTGAACACGGATAAACATAGAAATTATTGAAAACGGTAAATCCTCTCATGACACAGGGCGTTATAGTTTATTTAATTATAAGATGGTCAAAACTCTTTCAATTCTCGCGAATAAACCTGCATACGCCGCGCCTCTATCCTTTTAGACCGCCGGCACCCTGGAATTCACGCCGATACTGACCTCCAATATGAATTACCCTGGGTAGCCAGGTGCTGGAGTAATCCAGTTTACTTTTCAGGAATACATATGTCTTTTGGATAAGATAACGATTGACAACGCCAACAATTTTAAGTAGGCAACCGAGATGGCAAACCAAATTTTCATTTGTGGAGCGCTACCAACTATCAAACAAGCCGAATATATTTTGGCCAGGCGCGAAAGTCCATTATTATTTCTGATAGCGTACGCCGGGATAAGAATCGTAAGCTAGGAGAGTGACTCGTTAGTTAGATCAGAATGTTTACCATCCAGTTAGTCTGAACGTTTGTGGCTCCAAATTAAAGGAAAAAGGAAAGCTAGCATGAATCCAAACAGTAGATACAGTAGATGCTGGCAAAGATACTACCGTAAAATTTGCTGGGAAAACCTGCTTTACAAAAGTGGCGCTGGCTGGGAAAAAGCATCTTTATAACGGATACTGGCTGGAAACTAGAATTAGGTATTTACTACTAGCTGGCTCTGAAGAGCGGATATTATTTTCCCACGGTTGTTAATTATTAACCGTAAATCCCTTATTGGATGTCCAGTAATCGTTTCGGGCAATGACAAATCGATTTTGAAAATTTTCTCGTTGGGTACTCCTGTAACCACAGGTACTTTACTTATGTACACCCAATCTCGTTCCCAGAGTCCTCATTACCCTTGTCCAGCGGTGGAGCGGCCAACAATCAAGTACCTACCCCAACAAGGAGCTCTGGGATAGAGTGATCCGCCTGACTTGCGCAGTAAGACGGGAAGTCCAAGAATCTTGGCGTCCGTTAGTTGAAACATGGGGTCGAACACATGCGCAGTAGAGCCGGAAGTCCTAGAATCCTGTCATGGCGGATCGCTTCCCCCCAGAGCTCCTTGTTGACCGCTCCACCGCTGGACAAGGGTAACGAGGGCTCTGGGGACGAGATTGATGTACACCCATTAGAGAATGATGTATCATCCTCTCTTGGTACAACTGTACCAAAGAGTTTAAATTAAAACAAATAATTAACGCATAAATAAACAAACAAGTAAAGAAAGAAAGAAACAAAAGAAAAAAGGACTGATAGAACCCACAACAGCCCCAATGACTCTCAAAAAAAAATAACTCGCGAAAATGTATTCTAAAATATTTATTTATTACACCTCCGCCATATCAACACATATAAGCTTGGGTGCACGTAAGTTAACATTCAAAATATTCAAAACAGGTTTTAGTAATGTAAATAACCTTGAAATAATGGAAAACATTTTGTAAGAAGTGCTCAGTCTTTGTGTATGTCGCGTCGCAGACATGTTTCCAGCGAAATACAATAGCCGGATACAAAAGGCATTACCAGCGCCGTTTCACGAGATTTAAAACCACGCGAAAATATAAAAATACATTTATCGGGTACAGAGATTAATTCGAAATAGAAAAGTTCATTATTGCTTATCGTCGTATTACAGACAAGCATGCACTGATAAACAATATGTACAGACTCAATTCAAAAAATATTTTACATACATCTGGTTAGATCCACTGCAGGCTTTTTTAGAAAACAACAGTTAGATCTTTCCAATACTAAAGAGCCGTCAAGACATTGTTCTCTTCAGCCCCAGGATCACTCTCTGTCGTATCGGAAGGCTTTGGGGTCTGGCCTCTACCCGTGGTACCAGCCAATGGCGACTCATGATCAACCTGAATTGGCCATCGCCGTCTGTGTGAGATAAATTATCGAAAAGACAAAGACGCTGTTAGTTTCCAATCATACAAGTCATGTAATTGCACAGTCGAGCATCTGCGAATTAAAAGGATACCTCCCCTAAGCACACGTTTTCTGATGGTATCTACCAGTTTCTTTATAAATTACCTTATTACGTGAAATTTTCGCGACACGTTAATTTCCCGAAAAAAAAAAGTACCGCAAACATTTGCTGATGCGAAAATTAAGTCACGTTATATGTTAGCAATAAGTAAAAAATTTTCATGTATCAGTCGCTACTTCTGTCAAGCTTATAAGAATTTCTTGTATTTCATGATTTTGAAACTGCACTACATCTGTACAGTACAAATGGTAGGTCATGTTGATTTTATTATTTCATTGCGACATGTTTTCCGAAGATTTTCGATCATGATCGGAAGGGTCAACAAACATTTCCGATAGTTTCCCGAAGATTGTCGAAGATCATCCCATGTCTTTATCACACTAATTTTGCCCTTTATATTATTAACCAGTAATCGCATGGGGTCGAGTTTGAATTGTCAGAATCGCCCTTGTCGCTACGCGACTCGGGCAATTTCTGCAAATTTCAACCCTAGTTCGTATACCGTGGCAAGACATACAAAGATCGTAAAGACAAGGTTGCAAGAATGTGGAATAAAGCATAGGCATGCAATGCGTCCACAACAAAAACAACTAAAGATAACACTAACACTAACCTTAGATTGTATAGCATCTTCCAGATTTGGCGCCCGAACGACACCAAAGCACACACCATAATCAAACCTTTCCAAACAAATTCTGAATTCAATATATCCTTTGGCAGAAAAAGCGAAACTCTAAGCAAATCTAGCAAGAAAAACAAAGTAATTATCGTATCACTACAATCTCATTGTCAGTTGTAGAGGGGTAGAGGATGCCCGGTGTCAGAAATAGGTATGCAATATGTGCTCAGGAATATGACAAGAGCTGATTGAAGCTAAAAGTCAATCATTTTCTTGCTGTGATACGTGAATCGATCTATATGAAATCGAGGCTCTCGTAAGCGGACACCCTCGGGAAGAATAAAAAGTGTCCGCAACTGAGCTGACCGCTTACGGGAATGTGTAAATTTATTTTTTGTGTGTGAAACCAGTTATTCGAGTTACCCACTTGAAGCCGTATTTAGCGCCGCTGTCACAGAAGGATAATTCTTCAGTGCATAATCCAACTGAGGAGACAACATAAAAAAGACTTATTATAATTATATTATTATAATAATATTATTATAATTATTATAATTAATATATACATAGAAGCACAAAGGAGCACACAAAGGAGCACACACTACTGGCTTCAGACTCAGAGGGGTAAGCCTTGCTGCCGAGTTGAAATATGGCATTTATGTCGTTACATTATGCTCAGAGTCGAGACTTGTGTTGTTAATTCAATTGGCGACTGTAGAACTTGTTTTCTGTTTCATAGTCATATCGTTATGTTTAGTATTCTTGTATCCTGCTGTATGCAGATAAATTGTCTCAGACGCAAAATCTCTTCCAAGTGTAAGCCCAAACATTTATTTTCCCATCCAATCTCGTTCCCAGAGTCCCGTTACCCTTGTCCAGCGGCGGAACAACAAGGACCTCAGTCTGGGGGGAAGCGATCCGCCATGACAGATTTCTTGGAGTTACGGTTTGTACTGCGCATGGACTCTTGTTACTGCGCAAGTCAGGCCGATCACTCTATCCCAGAGGGACTCCCAGAGGTCCTGGTTGCCCGTTCCGCCGCTGGACAATGGTGACGAGGACTCCGGGAACGAGATTGTTTCCCTCCCGAAAATCAGCCCACCAAAAATCATTTTGGACAAATATAAACCCAGGGTATATTATCTGAATGTTACGGTATTAACATGGTCATACTTACAATGTATGGAGATGGAATGGAGCCAAGGCGTCTTAGGAAGACACCACCAAGGGTGAAAGAATCCGCGGGCGCATTCAGAGCGTCAATTTTAAAGCAATCTTGCTGTTTCGTAGTGTACTTAGTGTGGAAATCATCGATGGAGAATTCCATGTTACCTGAATCGGGAGAATTAAAAACGAAGTACACACAATACTTCCTTCTGTAAACTGGCTGTAAACTGGCACTTCGTTTAACCCGGTACCCATCGGATCGTTTCGCGGGTGGAACTTCTGTTTGGAAGAATTACCATGCTCAGATATTCGGATTAAAGTGTGATGAAAAACCGTACTGGAGTTTTCTATAGTGAAATGTCATCTTGAATTGTTTTTGTTTTGTTTGTTTTGTTTTGTTTTCGGAGAAAGAAATATCTGTTTTGGATACGAAAAAAGACCAGTTAGATTTCCGGAAAGGCAACAGCGGCTCGTGAATTCGGAATAAAAAGATTTCGTTCAGCTAACAGATCAATTCACAATGTGTGTTAGTTTTATACACAAATACAGTTGAAGCTCTCGTAAGCGACCACCTCGGGAATTCGAATAAGTGGTCGTAACTAGAGCTGGTCGCTTACGAGAATGGGCTGTCGTAAGTGACCACGCGCTGAAACAATAAGAGGTTGGCCACCGCTTACGAAATGTACAAAATCAAATGTACAGGTCGTGTATCTACGGAGATTGAAACTTCTCTTATTCAGATTACAAACAATACAATGTCTCAAAAATGTGTGCACAACAACTGGTCGCTTACGAGAGCTTAAAAACAAAAGAAACGACCAGTTGGTAATTCCCAAAAGTGGTCGCGGTCGCTTATGAGAGCTTTTTATTACAGAGTTTGAGTGACAATTGAAATGGTCGCTTACGAGAATTGTCGCAACGAGAGCTTTGACTGTACCCCTTTTAACAGTAAAAGGACATTTCAAGTGCTTTGTTTATATTTTCTGGTTGGGTGCTTCTGCTATAACGTAATACTATCTAGAAAAACATGAATGTCGGAATGTAGTTGAAAATACACACTATCTCTTACCGTCTTCATGTGGAACCTCATTCACAGTACAGTAAGCTATAATTAGCATCACCGACATAAGAAATGTCTTGTCGGTGGCCGACATGTTGAACGCCTTTTTAAAACGTAATCGATCAGTTATCTCAAATACTGAACGCACAACTCACTAGAGAAATCAAACGAACTGGCGAAAGTTTTCGATGATAAATTACGTCATAACCAAACTATGACGAAGTCGCGCGTTGTAGGCTAATTAAAAATTAGCGATGTCACTTCAACCTCGATCCCAGGCTCTCTCTCCTTTTCCTCCGTTGAGGAGACAGTACAAGGGAGGAAAAGGCGAGAGAGCCTGCAACCTCGTTCCCAGGGTCTCTCACCTTCCCGTTGGGGATCGAGGTTTTCGTCAAAAATTATTCTGCTCGAAATTCTGCCGGCAGAATTTATCCAAAGCCTATCACGCGCAAATTTCAAGTTATTTTGCTAAGGATGAAGTGTATCTATAACATTTTCTGTACTTCTTTTTGAAAGCTGTAGTTTTTCACTGACTTCTCCGTCGTTTAGTCCGTCTTTCCAGAATCCAGAAGTCCATTTCATAAATATTCACTTCCGCAACCCTCGTCCCTCGTCCAGGGTCTCCCTTCTTCCCGCCAAAAGCGACGCGGTTGCACTTCCGGTTTCTTGTCAACGATGTTGCGTCATCCGTTTCCATTCCTTCCCACGGTCTGTCAACAATTACTATGCAAGAAGAATGTTATATTTTCACTCGGACGCACTAAATTTCATGATCAGTCAGGTTAGTGCGTCTAGCACTTCCTTCCTCTTCATTGTTCGTTGGCAAGCTGTTGTGCAAGTCCTTGAGGTAAGAGTGACTTGTTCGATGGAAGTATTACTGTATTTATAGCAAATATTCGAGCAAGTTGAACTATTTGCTTCGATTCGCCGCGGCTAAGCGAGCTGGTATTAACGCTTTGAAAATAATTTTGTAAACAAATTTTCGAGATTACCTCAAGTTTATACAAAAAAATAATATATTCCATAGACTACAGGCCTTCTACAAAGTGATCCACAATTATTGTGAAGTTATTTGGCCGCTTACTTTGAAATGAGGAGTTTATACGTACGTAGGAAATAATTGTATATTGAGCTTTTGTGAATCGAATGAAAAGCTTTATGTTGATTACAACTGTGCGGAATTGCGTAAAGAAAGGCTATATTTTAAGAGAATTTCACTTTTCAAATGAAATAAAATTAATCTAGCACTCTTAAGGTTTCTCAATAATATAGCCAGCCGGGTGACATGATTGTTGTAATATTTTAATTTATTTCCGGCAAAAAAAATATTCACACCTATTGCAGCAATAATTCATACCAGCATGCCACATCATGAGGTCTTAAAATATTGTCCTTGCTCGCAAATTACCGAATTTTTTTTTATTCTGTTATTTTGTATTTACAATGATCAAGAAAGCATTTTAAAATGTAAACTATAAAGAATGTGATTTTTTTTTAATATTTTACCTGTGCAATCAATCAATACGGCTTAATTATTTTGTTTCACCACCACATGTGTATGTTTTAAAGTGCATTTTACAACAAAAGATTTGAGATAATTTTTATAATGAGAAATAAATAGATCAACCATATTGATCTGCCTTTTCAATTTCTCCGGATTTCAGGTGCAATATTTAAGTTTAGGAAAGTGTTGAAAATAGCAAAATAATTGAGCTATTTTGAACAATTTCTCTAAACTAGAGCATTCAAGACACAAGTAGCAATATAGCAGTGCAGTGAGCGAGCTTGCAGAGCTCCTGATCCCTTTCAGTAATTGAATTTTCATAAAAGAGCTCATTTATACACGTCAACTTAAGGACCCCACTTGGACTGTCACAAATGGCTTTTTTGACTTGCAGTGTGTATATTTTTAGGAATTTTTTAGAATAATACATGGCTGCACGGAGATTAAATTTATGATCGAGTGTTCAAATCAATACATGTATCTCACGACACAAGTGAGCGCAGGTCAATTAACATATTGTTTTTGGCATGAACTTAATTTTTTCCTGACGAAACTTGATCTGTTCAATACTCAAGTGATTTGTGATTTCGCTAGCCTAAATTTCATCCTCTTCCTTTGATTGCTAACTACCAGAAGAGGTACTCCTCTGAGTCAGCGAATTCCTCTGAAAATTAATTATTTTAACTTCCTCATTTTTTTCAGGGACACTTTGCAAGTGCTGCAAGTGATTCAAAAACAACTTTAATCTCCCTGGGGACCATGCCTGTTGTTCCAGTAGCTTTATAATATAATCCATCTACTAATAAACAAAATATGGAAGATAAAGAACGGATCTTTCACAGAGATAGTGATGAAGCAGAACCAGAACAAGAAGAGTGTGAAAAGCCCGAGGGGGGCTGGGGCTGGGTGGTATGCTGCGGCACTTTTAGCGTCAACTTTATAGTGTTTGGGATCCATAACTCATTTGGTGTAGTCTATGAGTATCTGGTGGATGAACACAACATGGGAGAAGCTGAGACAGGTAAGATTTGTATTTACAGGTTTACAACTAAGCCTTAACAAGCCCAGTTGAAGCTGCTGTAGACCCCTCGGGAAGCAGAAAAAGTGTCCGCAACTGGAGATGGCGCCGCTTACGGGAATGATTTTCGTAAGCAGCCACTAGGGGATACCGATAGGTGGCCACTTACGAGAGCCTGTACCGCTCACACTAATAATGTATGAAATTAATGTTTGTTTTATTGTCTTATTATGCATTGCCAATCGTGGCAAAAAACTGTATACTGTAAAAGCTGTATTTAGTTCCCCCCCCCTCTATTAAGCCCCCCTCTCTAAATCTCCCCCCCCCCCCCCTTCTTGGGGCCTGAAATTAAATAAGCCCCCCGGGGGCTTAATAGATCAGCTTTTACGGTACCTAAGTGCAACAAAGATTACAGTAACAGTCTCACTGCATTACAAAATGCAGTGATCCAGTTCACAAATGCCTATGAATATCAGCAGGGTCATATAGGAGTGTTCCTCCAAATCGCACCCCTCGAAAGTGTCCGCGACCACTTACAGGAATGTGTAAATTCAGAGTTTGTATGACAGTACTTCAAACAGGGTTTAATTGTCAAGGTGTCCATAAGTAGAGCTGTCCGCTTGCGAGAGTGTTTTCTCAGAGAGCGTCGACTGTATATGGCCTCATCAACTATCACATCATAGAAATCTCGAGCTCATAATCTAATTGTTTAAATATGACGAGTGGAGATGGCAATAATAGACCCTACCTTTTGTCCTATATGTGGATAGGTGTGGTCACCTAATGTTTGTGTGCTGGACAGATAAAGCGGTCCAGGTTCGAGCACTGACCAGGGACATTGTGTTGTACATGTTCTTGGGTAAGACACTTCAGTGTTGCCTCTCTTTCCACCAATTCAAGGAGTATATAAATGGGCAACCTGACAGAATGCTGGGGGGCAACCAGTGATAAATTAGTATCTCAACCAGAGGAAGTACAGACTAGCTGATCAATATTCCTAGTTGCTTCCAGCTAAAAAAAAGACTGGGATAGCTCTGGTGGTGTGTCGGTCAGGGCCACTATGGTCCAATTACAGACTTTACCTTTACCCTATATACAACAAATGGCCTTCTGATGGCCTTTATAAATGAGGCACCTGATCCAACCCTGTACAAGCTTCAAATGCAAATGTTTAGGGCTTAGTAGTCTCTCAGTGGTAAGAAAAAACTTGAGGCATGTTTGTTGGATATTTGATAGTGATACTTTCATCAGTATGTCGATCTGTGTGTGCAGTCAGATTATGACCAGTAAAAGACAAACAACCTCAGGAGTTCTTTAGTATTAATACCAGGCAGAATGTACCTAATATTAAGCAAAACTCCTGAAATCCATTTTTGTGGTCAATTCAACCCATTTCAGCTTTCTATGGATAGATCGATCAAAATTATGTTAAAAGGGGCCATTTTGGATAAAACAAGGTTCTTTGCTTAACAGAAATTTTTGCAAAAGTTTACTACGCCTTTCAATAACACTTTTGCGAACTCTGCTCAATCAACGGGTGCATTTTTCACTGCTGTGAAATATCTTAGCGGATATCTCAGGAAACAGAAGTTCACTTCAACGGGTTCAAAAGGTCACTTCTGTGATTGGTATATTTCAATCAATTTTTGCACACCATTACATTTTGCGCACCATTCAGTTGTCACTCAACTTGAAGTTTTTGATCCATTTTTGACATCTCTTGTCACAACTTTGGGTTATGTTTAAACCAACCAATCAAAATCTAAAAAGTTCTGGGGTGGGCTGACATTACAAGTGTTAGGTTTGCCACTAATAAGCCTCCTGTGAAACCGGCATACTTTCTTTGAGCTTGTCAAGCACTCCTCCCCCACAAAGGAGGAAAGATTCATTGGTGACAAGGCTGGACTCTCGGCCAGGGAGTCTGGGAATGAGAAAGAGGAAAAATTGGGGGAAAGGACCATTTTTCCCTTTCTTGTCCCCAGTCCTACTCGTCCCATCCACCCTCGGCCAGATTCATGGTTCTGAGAGTCCCCATAGTGTTTCTCGTGTGTAGGAGGTAGTCTCCCTTCAATTGGCACATGTTGCCGGTCAACTCGACACCCAAAACATTGCAGATTTTGGATGTTTATATTAAACTAAAACCTATATATCTAGACTGCAAAACAGTCGTTATTTTTCCGCTCAATAAGGCGCGAAGCGCCGTAAGCGTGATGCGCGCACGTCTCCCCAGTCCTACTCTCCGTTTCCACACTCGCTCCAGACCTTTCATTCGAAGACCGCGCGCGTATGAATCGTAACGCGAAAAATACGACTGTTTTGCAGTCTACTATATATCATAAATTAAAGTTGCAAAAAGATGCCAGAAAGATGAAAAATTAATTAAAACTTTGTAGAGTGGCAATGGCAATGGCAATGGAACATATCACGATGGAAGTTGATTGGAATTTATCAGTATAGCATTCATTCATTAATTGAATGATTATTATGTTCAGTATTTTATCAATAATTTATCAGTTTGAGCTGCTTTGGCCACTCATATAACACATGATGAATATTTCACGGGGTTTTTAGAAAAACAAATCAGCAAAAATAGCTTGTTCTGGCCATAGGTAAATCGTTTGACTCTTGAAATAAAACAGTTGGCAAACATTACCTTGTGCTGCGGCGTTGATTTAATGATGGTTCTTCCGCCACAAGCAGCCATTTTGAATTTGAGGAATTTTGGGGTTTTATGAACTTAACCGCTGACTACGCCCGCGATTATAGTTGTCACGCAAGCCGCATATAACGCATGAAAGTAGCTCTATGTATATGCCTTGAATGAGACACTAACAGGAATTAGGAAGTTCTGAAGTAACAACTCTGCCACATTAAAATAAACAAACAAAAAGCAAGCAATAATATAAACATTCTTGGAGAGGAAATTTCGGAGACTAACGGTTCTTGTTGCTGGGCAACTGCATGAACTTTGGATGACCTGTTATAAAATTTTGATCTCATAACGTGCGCCTGAGTCCCTGGCTTTGTTTTATAAAAGAAACAGAAAACGCCCGCTTCTTGTTAAGACTGTAACATCGCCTGATCAGTGCAAACGTGAGAGAAAGCTTGGGTGAATACTTTTGTAAACCCTCGCCTGCGGCTCGGATTCTTCGAATTCTCTCAAACTTTCCCTTCACGCGCGCCATTTTAGGAAGGAAGTGGAAAACACGAAAATTAGATGTAATACTCACAGAACCCGCAAAGCTTGTAAACTGTCAGATTAAAATATGTAATATAATTCAGTGATGAATATAATTAGTTTCATCGACATGAAAAAGAAAGCCGATTTATCAACGTTATAGAGCATGTTTTCATACATATATTTCTATTTGCGAAGTTAATCAAGTTACACGTGTCGTGCGGGCGTACCCGTCCAAGTATCAGTATGAACACACCCCTTACATGTAGATTTCGGGCATTAGATGACGTGCAATAACCTCGAGGCCCAATGAGCCACCCGAGAAACGGGACCAAATGAGACGTAAATGCGTACCCGTCACCGAACAATTAAAAAACAAATGGTTAGCGCGTTAGACTCCGCTGGCCGGTTCTTGTGTTGTGTTTTTGGGCAAAGCACTTAACTCTCACAGTGTCTCTCTCCACCCAGGCCGGTGAATGGGTACCGGCGAATTTTCAGGGCAACCTGACAAAAATGCTGGGAGGAAATCAGAAACAAAACTCCTACTCGCTTCATGCTATGGATACCTGAGTTAAACGCCGGCCTGATAAGCCACTTGGCTGGTACACAGACATTTTAAAATCGTGTTAACCTTTAATTGACTTACAATGTCAGAATTGCTAACTCCTTTTGTTTCTTCCTGTACCATAGCATGGGTCGGCGCAATGGGGGCCTCTCTCAACTTTCTCTTTGGTCCGCTGGCCAGTCTTCTGTGTGACCGTTATGGCTGTCGTCGAGTCGCCTTTGTCGGAGCCGTGTTGTCGGTAACTGGACTTTTCCTCACCTCTCTTGTCACGCGCTTGCATTACATGTACCTCACGTATGGACTCCTGTGGGGGATAGGCTCGAGCTTTTCGTTTGTACCTTCCATTGTGATGTTGGGTGAGTACTTCGATAAAAGACTGGCTCTAGCAAATGGACTGGGCACTAGCGGAAGTGGAGTGGGCTCATTGGTAGCCTCGCCTGCGATCAACTATTTACTGCGGGTCGTTGGATGGAGTAATTGTTTGCGCATACTCAGTGGTGTCGCGGCTTTCTTGTTGTGGCGTGCTTTCTGTATAAGCCGTTCAAACCGAGGAAACGTGACAGGGGCGTGAAAACACAGTGCGGTCAGTTGTGTGACGTTTCGATTTGGAAGAACCGAGCCTATGTAGCCTGGGTCCTAACAGTAGCGCTTTTCCAGTTTGGATATCCAGTCCCTTTCGTCCATTTGGTAAGTTTGAGTTTTGTTTATGTCTGAGCGCCAAAACTGCTGATAGACCACGATGCCTTTGGAAGGCAAATTTTCTTGATTTTTGGCTTAATTTGTCTACTATCCTTTAAAGTGTCTTTTAAAACAATTAGACTAATCGGGCTCGTAGTAGTTTACTTGTTAAATCGTCAAGTGTTAGTGATCGTTCTCCACCCTTGAACAAAGGCTGTAACATAATAGTCTTGCCTCCTGTTTAGGAGTAGCCTGCGTAGCAAGCGTTCCTGTACGAACGAAGACCTTTTTTTAAATGCAGAAAAAGCTCTTCATTCATACAGGAACGCTTGCTACGCAGGCTAGTTTAGGAGAATAACCCGGTGATAGTTACTGGGCCATTATGGACCAAGAGACGCTGATCTACCGGCTAAGAGGAGGATTTCCCGTGCCCCGCGATAATTTTTTTAAATCTATTATAGTTTCGCGCTATACTGTGAAAGTTATATTATTTCCTTCTGATCGAGGCTCCGACATCACGTTACTTGAACTGACCAATCAGGTCGCGCTTCTTAAATAGCTCAGCTACGGAATTAATGTTAAATAGATTTAAAAAAATTATAATTGGAAGAGACCCATGTATGGCGAAACCTTCTCTTAGATCATCCTCTCTTGTATGGTAAAAAATATATCATCTCTTGTATGGACAGATTAAAAATATGCGTCATTTGTTGTCATCCACGTACTTTGGTTATTTCCCTTTCATCAGGTGAAATACGCCGGTGATCTCGGTATCCCGTCATCCAAGGGCTCGTGGGCTCGTGGGCTTCCTGTCAATCATGTCCCACCGTGGGTCGTGTGATATTCGGCAAGCTCTGTGAATTGCCATGGCGTCAACAAGATCTACGTGTATCAGTTTTCACTGCTCGCCATCGGACTAAGCACAGTGATTTGTCCAATCACAGAGAGTTACGCTGGTCTCGTTGTCTATTCTCTTGTGTTTGGGTTTTTTTGATGGATGTTTTGTGGGTCAAGTCGCAGTCATCACTGGCGATATCGCGGGTAAAGGAGACTTTCACAAGCGATAGGTAACATGTTTGGTGTTGTGGCCATACCTATGATTCTTGGTCCGCCTGTTGCAGGTAAGCTAGAAGTAAGTAATTAATATGTCGAACAAAGAGAATATGTTTCATCTGATTTCCAAACACACAGAGAAGAGAGTCGTATTTTTGACAAAATTCGAGGTGTTTGGAAATCAGATGAAACACTGTCTCGAGTGTTTGATCAATTGAAACAAAAACTATGGTAAACGGAGGAATACAATTGTAAAAATCAAGTAGTTCAGATTAGATATCCAAACCACCGTCACTGTTATGATGTCCTTTCTTTTAACGCGATGAATTGTTAATGAGTTTGAAAACATTAATTTGTGTGTCTTCTCAGTTAATTGGTCCACACTCCACAGTGCCTTAAAAAACGCTCGGTACGTTTTTACGCTTTTCCAAAACGCACATGTTTTTTCTAAAACCCTCACTCGGTGTGTTTTCCTAAGCATTTTTCATTCAATGTTCTCATCTGCTTCTACCCGGCAAATACTTATTTTTAATAAATACATTTTTTGTACGTATTCGTCATTGCAGGCTGGCTTTACGAGGCCTCTGGCTCTTACCACCAAGCATTCTTTGTGTGTGGCGGTGTGGCCATTATTTCATCTCTCCTCGTTTTTATCGTGTCTCGCTTGGATCGCAATCAAAGACGATTGTACAGCTTCAAGAAACGGTCAAGTAATACAAGCCGACCCAAGCGCCATCTGCGTATGTGAAGAAAGCGTGGAAACCGGAAGTGAAATGTCTGCCTTTATAGTAGACACGACGTCCCGTGAAGTACTCATTGTTACTGATAGGGAAACTGTACTCTAGTTGAACTGCTGGACGTTGTTTTTAGCGCGTAACGTGATTTTTCGGATAGATTTCGTGACTAGTACTTAGCCGAAACAACGTCTGTACGTCACAACGTGACAGCGGTCAAACGCGCACTGTTCACGCAGTTCTCGCCAAAACTGCAGCTGCCAAGTGTCCCAAATTTGTGAAATCCTCCACTTTCAGGGCTTTGTATGCCGAATATACATGGATAATTGATTAATTGTTACCCAGCCAGCTTTGTTGCCTCGTTTTAGGTTTGCCAATGTATTTTTTATAGCG